>JAODUP010000694.1:0-246329 GCA_025642065.1 Paralvinella palmiformis | reverse complement strand
TGTGTTCCATACAGTGACAGTAGATATACTATATGTATCCTCCAGATCTACCCACCATTTGGCAGGTACATTCCATACCAGGCAGTATCAGGATGAGCACATACAGTGAGGTAGTACTCACTACCATCATCTACATCATAATGACCATCTACAGCTTTATCTGATGTAGCTCCACGACCTTCTTTAGCTCCACCATAAACTCCTATTTGACCAGTTGGTTTATCTAGAGCTATGTTAACTAAAAGATAATAACATTATATTACATTTATTTAGTTTAGTATAATCATCATGTTTATTATTATGACAACTACAATGTGAGAACTGCCTAATAACCTAGATCAGTGTGTGTGTGTGTGTGTGTGGTGTGTGGTGTGCGTGGTCGTGTTTAATTACAGAAACAAATTAATGTGAAATATCTATATAATTAAATTAGTTCACACAGAATTTAGCAGAATCAACTCATTATAAAGACAACACTAATTCATGGTATAACGATAACAATTTATTATGGAAATATTTTTATTATAAAACTCTATTAAATAATTTATGTCACATTATTTTATTGTTGTTGTTTGTTGTTGTTTAATTTACCTGCTAAAGATGACGATACCATCAACATTAGGATAAATATCCTTGTCATAACGGATGACATATTTCTGACTCTCATCAGGAAGTGTTACACTTAACCATCCAAATTATATGATTTCTTGTGTTAGATAGATGTTGTTCCAGTATTATAAAATCTTCCATAAACACTCCATTGGATGTCTGGTCATTTCTGCAATAAATCCTTTCAATATGTCAGATTATTTCACAGAATATCTTATAACAACAATTTCTTCACACCAACATTGATCTTGGTCTATTAATATGCATATGACATAGCCACGAAAACACGCAATGTTCGTAGATGAGGAATGTTGGTAGTCTTAATACTTTGTGCTTTTTCAAGCATGACCAAGTGTACTTTATAGAAGTAAAACAAAATCCTGCACGGAATAGAGGTTAAAATATACATATACTTATTTATAAGATTAACATTGTCACACACAGCTAAAGAAAGATAGTTACCATTGACAGCGTAAAACTTCGTTTATATATATATATATATATATATATATATATATATATATATACAGTTAGTAATACAGCAAATCAGTTGAATTTATTAAGAACAGTAGGATGTGGTTTATCAGCTGAATAAATGCTGCACTTCAAAAACCGTCGATGGGATGAGACAAGTATCATATAACCGTAAATATACGTTGGTTAAGATTAAAATGACTATCATATTGTACCCATCTGGAATTTTTATATTATAACAATGTGCTACTTGTCTACTGGTTGTAATATAGTGTATTTTAGTGTTATAATCATAACAGTTTGTTATTTCCACACTTGGGCCAGAGGTGGCTCCATCATTGACATAGGTTTTCTATTAATTGCCATATTTGGTAAACGAGTACAGCTCAATCATTTCTCAGTTTCAGGCTGTTTATTTTGTTTTCGCACCAAATGAGTTAAGTGCTATTTAATCATACAGTAAATCGGAGGGTCTCAGAAAATCGAGCTTTTATACGTAAATCGGAATATTATAATAATTACAATGGTAACAGAAAAGAAAACAATCTTTATACAATATTAGACCATCACAATCAAGTTTTATTATTACTAACCATGCAATAACTGCCACCAGATGAAGTACAAGGCTCATTCATGTTCATTTTGCACGAAAGAAGAACGTGCAGAGTCCCGTAGCCGTTAAAAACCGGGAGATTTTTGGTTCCCGTCCGGAGACCAGGAAGTGTAGCTCAAAACCGGGAGGTTCTCGGCGAATCCGGGAGACTTAACATGCATTAGGCCTTATTATGAAATCAGTTAGAGTTGGCATTATTGGACTAGAAGGAAAAGTTTCATTTTAATATCTATGTTTATACATATTTCTTCAAATATTAAGTACATACACTTAAATTATGCCATATTATTATATCATGTACGACATAATTGTTTGACGGAATCGTGAATTACGTATAAACAAATTTTGTGGTTTTAATCTGGTAATTTATATTTGATTTATCCTTTAATCAGCGTGTATAGATTATATTGATTTGTAAATACTACGGCTACTCAATAGTTTATTTTCCAAATATGGATCCTTTTTTGTTCCGTTATGGAACTGTGAGATCAATCAATCAATCAATCAATTTCTTTACTTCAGACATCAATATTTGATTCCATATTTAATAAATATATTGACAATTGAGAGCATAAAATATGAAAAAATAAAAAGGTGTAAAATGCTGTAAAATTACAGATGTATTACCATTTTCTCTGACTATACAATTATTTGTGCTGTTGTACATGTCAGAACTAACAAGACACATTAAAATACTGTTACGTGAGTTACGTTTGAGGCTAAACACATGTCATCTATACATAGCACTAAAATTTAAAACACCAGAGAGAGAGAGAGAGAGAGAGAGAGAGAGAACGACACATATCAGTCATACACACACTCAAACGTGGACAAATCGAGGACATAGTTGGCTCTAACACTATATAACGACTTTACTGTCATAACGTTCAAATGTTCTATCTAAAGATTGACGTATTTACATCGAGGTTATAAACAAATTAGCATTATTCTAATTTGGCGAAGAAATCCAGTTCAAATTGAAAACTGACATCGCAGTTCCTCGTGGAATAATTTTGTTTAAAATGCTATGAGTGTTTGGGTTATCAGGATCTATGGTAGTCCAGCAGAAGTTTCTCAATTATGTTTTGTTTGAAGTGCAACATTTTATGGTTTAATCATCACATTTAATACTTCCTACGCCCGGTCAATGTCAGCCGGATATTGTATTGACATCCTTCAACAATTACTTTAATACAAAAATAAATTAGTCGCCATTGATCGGATGTAAAATTAAATCTGCTAATATTGATGTCTAATACGGTACTTCATGACAAAGAAGTGCAACAACAACCAAATTAATATAGCAGCCTTTCCAACCCTTAATTTTCATTTCTGTTAACTCAGTTAGTACAAAAAAATCTTTTTCCTTCACTAAAATATTTAATCCACAATTTCCTTCATAGATAGATATACAACAATTTCAATAATATTTGAACACCGGATATTCTTACTTATGACAGTAACCCTTTTTAGATCTGAATTTGTGCTACAGTGTCATATATAATATCTGTTTTCATCTGTTAGTATAGCATTCCTTCAAAAACTAATTAACAAACTAATTAAATTAAAGATAATTAACAAAAACAACAGAATAATTCCGTATATAGAACCACGTGGTACAATAGATAATAATAACAGAACACCGGACACAATACATTGAACGTACAGACATTCTCTGGTTCTAAATAGGACTGAAACCATTCAGGTACTCTACCTGATAAACCAAACTTTCAACAACTTTATAGTCAATTGTATCAAATGCAGCAGACGGGTCCAGAAGACCAAGTAATACTGACTTAACTTGATTAATGGACATCATAATACATCTTTAACAGATCCAAGACTGTTTCGGTGATGTGATCACATGTATATCTACTCTGTTGTGATTCATTAAGGTTATTATTGAATAAATATTTGTTTAGCCAGAAAGCAACTCTCTTTACTATTATTTTTAATTGTAATAATTTAGAACATTACAATCCAAACTGGGATTTGTACTAATGATTTTATATTGGACACATTGGGATAATAATTTATTAACTGTTTGTAATTGAACTTATCACAACATTCTGACTCTCTTTCACAATCTATTTAGATAGAGGGTCAAATATATAGAAATCATTAGAATACACACACACACACGTATATATATATATATATATATATATATATATATATATATATATATATAATGAGACTTATCGTCGTATTTCTTTTCATCATACTTCGACATGATTCTAAGTACATCTGGCTAAGTACATATAATCCTATTAAGTATATGTTGTATACAACAAATGAACTTACATCGGAGCATCTGAAGTTTTTAGTGAGTTGATAATGTACACAAAAACAATCTATAAAATGAATACATGATATAGTAGAAGATTAAATACTGATGGATGTAATATGTCATAATATACTGACTGATATTGAAGAAAATAATTACATTCAATTATTTATATATTTTTTAATTATATATATATATATATATATATATATATATATATATATATATATATAAACAACTTTCACTCTAATATTAGTCTTTCATAATTAACGTATCCTCATTGAAAAGACATTCTGAAGAGAATGGTAATACTTTAAGTATTAACTATCACACACACGCTTTATTTACTGTTACAGTGTGCGTGTGCGTGCGTGCGTGCGTGCCATGTATGCGTGCTTCTTCGGTTTGTAGAGTGATGGAAAGTTCAAGAGGACAACCAAAATAATAATAGCAGTTTTCAACAAAAATATTTGACATCTCTCAATTCTATTTAGTAGAAATCTATTGAACACGTGCATGATAATTTCGTTACTTTCTGCTGGTTAATCGGCGACCTCTTATAGTAGTTCTGTAAATTAATTAAACGAAAGTTTATTTCTGGCTTCATGTGGTCTATATATCAACTTTTGACTTTGTCTTTCGAAATCTTCACCAACATTAAATGCTAAAGTTGTATAAAAATGTTTATGTGAGCGATAATTATTAAATTAAGCAGTTGTTGAGATATTCCCTCTCTGGAAAGATTAACCATAACAAGTCCAGTGTATATATATATATATATATATATATATATATATATATATATATATATTATATTATTATTATTATACGGTATAGTTTACGTAAGGTAATTATAACATAGGCAGACTTACGACCAGATCAACATACGACTGGTTGTATTAAAACCATCCTTTAAACATCATACCTTTAAGTACGCATTATTAGGTTGTATCAACCCCGATCTAATTGGAACTCGTCAAGATGTTGGTTCGAGCACTATGTATATCACCCTGTCACAAGCCCATAGTCAATTATATGACACCATGGTATGTTAATAAACTATTTACATGACAAAATTACCTTAATAATACACGAAAAAATAAATTGACTCTAAGATAACATTCACACAAATATTCATACAGTTTAAAGGATATGTCACAATGATGGAACACTATGATCTACTTCTATGTCAACGACGAGCATGACTACTTGTTATGACTATAAGGCCCTGATGACTACAATATCAACCTCGATATCTTAGTAATAATCGTACTTGACTACCTTTCTCTGGTTAGTACGAGATAATCTCATCAAACACAAACTTCCGGTACACACCATCAGCATCAGGGACGACTTGCCGTCAACTTTATAACACTCAAAACAAATTACTGACAGAGGTCTGCCATCAACTCTGGCATTCTACCAATTCCTATTAAACCTTTCGACTTTCACTAACTACATGTAACATACTTTACTGGCTTCCCAGGACAAATGTTCATTAATGATGTAAACTGATCCTTATAAAGGCCACTAAATTAAGACGTATACAAACACTACCAAATTGTACCCAAAACTAAAACAGGATTCCAGATTTACTGAAGACAAATACCATGACAACACGTTCACTGTTCAGTGAAACATACAAATACCCTGCTGAACAAAATAAATGTACCCAACATTGCACAAATTTGAACATCGTGACAAAACCAATTATACTAATTGTCTGATTTAATTAATACAACGTTTACCTTTATATCAAAATATTTCACGTACGCAATTGCTCATTCTTTATTTTCTATATATTAATAAATTCCACTAATTTCTATTTTAAGTATAACAAAACTTTTACAAAAATCTATTACTGTATTTTTTACCTTCAATTTCTTTCCAGCAAACTCTCACTGGCTAGGTATTAAAGACTTTCTTTTTAATAGACTTAATTGATAATCTAGATAGCGGAGATAATACACACTAGAGATAACATGATGAATAGTAATTACGTATCAAAGCTAGATTGAATAAAGTGTACACTATACACCGCGACATAATAATTAATGTGTGACATGCAGAATAAACGCGAAATTATTACCTGATTAATGCAACTTAATATGTCATATCTTATTACATAACAATCCTATATATATACTGGAAAATATAAGAAAAGGTATTTTTACCGATCTCTAAGATCTTCATCTTCTATTTTATAATATACTGTTTGTATGATCTAAGATATGTCTTGGAATGGGTCTTTGAAAACATATCATAGAGTTTTGTCTAAACTTCAAAGTGAAATTAATGTAGAAATAGATTGGGCATAAGTCGGTATAAGAAATTTAGTGTATGGAAATAAGTCCTTCCGGAAATAAGCCGTCCTGGATATAAACCATCTTAGAAACCCCCACCGCATGTTCAAAATTTATGTTCTGTAACTAACACAAGAAAAGTGTCTCGTACAAGTGAATCTTATCATTCTCATCACAGAAGAATAACAATGAGTATCAATTATTCATGTTTTATTAACAAAATAGTCAGATAAACAGACTCGTAATTCAATTACCATTACATGTAATTCCGTGATCGATTAAAATCTGTTCAATCTAAAATAATGTATATATATATATATATATATATATATATATAAACTAAAATTCTATCCAATACACGGTCATTTTCTATGTCTATCTATTAATGCTAGCTGTCAGGGCTAGTAAATGGCAAATTTCTTAATAGCTATTATTTCTTATAGGGAATGGTGTGTTCAAACCATGTTTAAGTTTCCTTTCTAGGTATATGTTGAATGGGGAAAAGTGGAATTGATATATTTTCTTCCCCCTAATACTAATCATTCCCCTTCTAAAATAAACCGACATTGACTCAACTATTCCAAAACACTACAGACCCATTGTCAACAATCTTCTCAAAAATCCTAGAAATTCATATCCTTAAAGAATGTCAAGAAGTTAGTTTTGTTGGCAACAGTGGCACAGCAATGGCAGCTGCACTAACCCGTGACAGTATAGACTACTGTATGAATAACAAATATCCTGTATATGTTTGTGCATTTGACGCAGAAGCAGCGTTTGATGGAATTCCCCATGCAATAATGTTCTCAAAAGCCATAGACGTCGTGCCAGAATTATGTTGGCGCATACTTATTTTCTGGTTCAGCAAACTGGTAGTGTACAGAAAGTGAGAAGAGAACATTAGTGAAGCTGTCAAAATCGGCAAGGGAACCAGACAAGGCGGACTATCCGCTCCATTAATATTCAATCTGCTCTACCAAGACCTTGTTGATATTTTATCAAAGAAGAACTGCGGAATATCAATCAATAATATGACCTACATTCTTTCTTGCTACGCTGATGATCTGCTGCTGTGTAGCCTCAGTGTGCCTGTTCTCCAAACATTGATTGAAGATGCGAACGACTATATCACCAGACATGGATTGCGTTTCAATCCGTCTAAGACGAAGTATGTGACGTTTGGTCAGAGCTCCTTCCAACACAAACATTGGTATCTGGAGGGAATTCGCCTTGAAGAAGATGACCACATTACTCACCTTGGTGTAGTTCTGGCTAATGGTGCTCACAGCCACGCATTAGCTCGTATTAAAGCAACTCGGAGAGCATTCTATGACCCACAAGAAGCTGGCCTATGCGTCAACGGTTCTAACCCTGACACCATTACACACATATTCAAAACTGTTGTCCATTCTGTACTTTTATATGGTTTAGAATGTGTCTACCAAAACAAAAACAGCTTTACACAAAGCAGAGCTACTGCCGAAATTCACCATTATTGCAGGCTCTAAATATTCAGAATATGTGCAAATCAGTTGAAATACAAGAATTAGTTGTATTTAGGTCCATGTTTTATCAACCTCACGTGCAAATACGTTTTACAAGTTTTTATTTACTCAATATATGAAAGGTGTTCACTCCGGTAAACGAAATATTGTGCATAGAATACGCTGTACCTGTGATAAATATGACATACCTTTTAATGAATATATTTGTTATGGATCTTACATGAAAACAATTAAACACAACCTTAAAGGGTTCCCGGAAAATGGGATTGCTGACAGTGTCTCCTTTATTCTCAGGAACCCATATGAACGATCCAGATCTGTGATAAATGCTCTTCTGTCACCGTTTTAGTAATGTATTCTGGTCAAAATGTACGTACATATATTTTTTATTATGTTCATACTGTTTTATTGTTGTTGTATTACGTATCTCTTTTATAAGCAAATAAATAATAAAAAAATATAAATACTTACACCGCTGTAATTGCAATCCTGCAAGTACATTTTCTCATCTTGTCGGGAGTGTTTATTTTCGTATGTCAAGTAATATAATTATTGGTCCAGACGAAGAAATGACTCTAATGAAGGCAATTAAAAGGTTTTTTCCATCAGGTTCATTTATATTGTGCATCTGACGTAAGGCGTTATCTTGACAAAAAGACAATCTAATTGTTGTTTCAAACGAAGAAACGATACTAATGATGGCAGTTATAGGGTAGTTTCCATCAGGTTTATTAATATTGTCCACATGACACGTGCAGGAAAATGTAAGGCTTCATCACTATTTTTAAAAACTGTGTCAACGACATGTTTATACACAAATTGTAATATTTGGTTTCAACCGACTTGTCACACTATGAAGATGAGTTTGAATTTGATGAACTATTCTTGAATATAGAAGTCCTTATTACACGATCAGCGTATTCCTTCATATTTATCATGTAAGCTTGTACCCGTAATAAAAGATTACATATTTAGGTGGTTCTTCGCAAATTTGGTCAATTGCTGTGGCCTGCATTTTCAAGGAAAACGGCCATAATAATTGTCACATAATTAAAGTTTTGTAAGCTAGATTCAATGATAATGTAGGTATCCATTGAATCGAGTTAAATCGACTGATAATATAACGGTAGAAGCACAATGACGATCATTAACAGATACATTGTACTGCCAAAATATGCTGTCCATAACGATCCCACTTTCATTGATAGCAGATTTTAACTTTAAAGATCACCTTCAGAACATTGAAACTTTAGCAAAATATTGATTATAGTGTTAATATATTGGTTTGTTTCTTTTTTTGTTCTGTGCAAGCTTATTGTGAACAGCGAAACAAAGAAATGAATCTCTCCCCCAGCAAAAAGGCCCGTACAAAGCACTGGAAGTATATGAACTGTTTAAATTCTTCTTTAATATAGCGCCGGAATTTCTTTTTGGGGAATGTGGATGTAGCTAACGTGATAAGGGGCCATACTTTTATTATATACCCACTGAAGGGGGAGGGTGGTCTGAGAATCTTGGGGTCATTTGCATATGCATGTACATTAATGCCATTTTTTGCGTATGTGGGGAGGACCTTTATGCGTACATACCAAATGGATGGCCCCTAAGACCACATCCACTTTTGCGGGGGATCGTCCATGGCACAGTGATTTGTAAACATTATCCCGGCCCCTACCACGGGAATAATAATAATAATAACATAACACTTATTATAGCGCCACATATCCTAATATTTAGTTTAAGGGCGCTTAACAATATGAAATAAACACATTTACATTATATACAAGCTAACAATAATGCCTATGATCACCCATATGCCAGTGTGAACAAGTGAAGCTTTAACATAGATTTAAAGTTATTTAATTTGTCCGTGCTCCTGATATGAAGTGGCAGCTCATTCCATATCCGTGGGGCAAAGTGAGTAAATGCTCTGTCACCAGCCATTTTTAATCTGGTACGACGAACAGTTAGCAAAAATGAGTCAGACGATCTTAGATGGCGTTGACTTTTATATGTGTCCAATAGTAGTGTTAGATAGTCCGGTGCCAAATTGTTGAGGGCTTTAAATGTTAGAATGAGAACCTTAAATATAATCCTGTGTCTGACTGGAAACCAGTGGAGTGCTTTGAGTAAGGGGGTGGTGCGGTCTATCTTTCTAGTTTCTAGTTTAGTCGAGCTGCCATATTTTGTACTCGTTGGAGCTAGACTAGAGATGTTTCTGTTATGCCAACTAGCAGGGCATTGCAGTAGTCCAAACGGCTACTGATAAAAGCATGTCAGAAATAATAATGCATGTTTATATAGCTCCAGAACCAGGTAACCCTGTTCTAAGTCGCTGTACAATATTATTATCCCCGACTCAGACCTGTTTCCACCCAGCACACATCTCAACTCCCAAGGGACCATACAGCGCATGCTGCCATTATAGGCGCAAAGCGTTACTCAAACACATAGCCATCGCGTCCTGTCAGGTACTCATTTTTATGGATGAGTGAACCAGTAGCCACGTGACAACATTGCAGCTTACGGAGATTCGAACCCGCGACCCTTCGACTACGAGTCCTACGCTCTAACTAACTGCGCTATCACGGCTCGACAAGTGTGATGACAGACTCTTTCGAAAGACAATTTCGGATGGATGAAATATTGTTGAGGTGGAGGTGGAAAATAGGCCTACAGGAGAAAAATAATGATTACTCCTTGGGTTATTTCGTTATTTCGCTGTTCATAATAAACCTTCTGTGCACGGCCAATGTTCTGGTTTTTCGTAATGTTTTTAAGATTCATGCCGAGTGACTTGGGCAGCGCCACGAGTAGTGACAGATATCTACCGCTTTTCTACTGAAAATAAAACATCTTATTTTTTAAATCATTTATTCATGCTTTGTTTATTTCGACTAAATGCAATGGGTTTATTGGAATGATATCAATAGCAATGCAACGTCTCACATCTAGAAAATACATCCCGAACTGATTGTGTATAATGATTAGTACTACCTATTGCATTGTGCACATTGGGAGCAGTCGAAGGACCCCTGTACAAGGTGTTATGGATAAAATATGTGCCTTCTTTATTTGTGCCAGTCGAAAATGTTCAATGCACTTTTCACATATTGATTTGTAGCTATTGAATTTCTTCTGATCCTAATTTCGCAGGAAATTTATGTTATTTTTTGGTCAAATTGGTCTTTAAATATACGTTACGGTACTGATGTAATAATGGGGGTCACTATACTCCGATGGGTCATTTTGTAGGGACTTGTACCGAAATGTGCGCTGCTTGTGCCCTTTATAGTATGCTAGTATCTCCAAATATAAGTTAAAACAACAAGCGGTTTTAAAATATTCGATTTTTTATGCAAATGTTGAAAGTCAGAAATGACCAGATTAGCCAAGAACCACCTATTTACACCTACAACAAAACAATAAATATCTTCCACTAAAATGGATAAACAATAACTATGAAAATATTAGAGATCGTTAAAAATAATGGATTTAATATAAAGACTATATAGTACAGTTAGGCTCCAGTATGTTGATGTTCGACGTACCTTTTATGGTCAAGGAAATTAGAAGTAACATCCATGTTTGAACAAGTTTAAAGTATCTCACACACTCTGGGACAGCAAATGAGCCGATGAAAATTTAAATGTTCAACAGTTTTAACAAGATAAAGGTAACTATATCAATCCCCAAAAAAAACATTGTTTCAACTGAAAACGGTCTCTCGATCAATCCCGAAAACTCTACAGGTAAAAAAAGATAATCCCAAATATCAAAACAACAACAATCAATAAAACGAGAAACTTAAGAAAAAGAAAACTGGCTTGCTACACTGTGAAGATTAGTTTAATTTTATGAACTGTTCTTGAACGTACAATTAAGCCCTCATTTCACGCTTAGCGTCTTCCTTCATAACATAGTTCTCATCTAATCTTGTCCTCATAATAAAAAATTACATATTTATACCCCAACAAAACAAAAATATCTTCCTCTAAAGTAGACAAACAACAACTGTAAAAATATTAACCATTTTACGAAATCAAGAAGTAATTAGAGTTCGTTAAAAATAATGTAATTAATAGAAGGATTGTATAATATAGTTAGGTTCTAGTGTTTTGATGTTCGACGTACCTATCATGATCAGGGAAATTACGAGTAGCATCCATATATGAACAAGCTTAAAGTATCCCACATAATCTGGATCAGCAATTAATCAGCCGATGAAAATCAATTTCAACAGATTTAACAGGATAAAGGTAACTATATCAATCCCAAAAAACAGTGTTTCAACTGATAACTGTCTCTCAATCCCGAAAACTCTACAGACTTCAAAGAAACCAGGTAAAAAAAGATAATCCCAAATACCAAAACCATCAATAAAACCAGAAACTTAAGGAAAGAAAATGTAAACTCTTAGATAGATACTGGTATTTAGATTTTCTTTACCATTTCAAATGAATCAGTACATAAATGTTGTATTGTTGGATATAGCAAAATCATGAACATTATTCTTCGTGATTCAACATTTGCATGGACAACGGGATGCGGCGAAAAATACCGGGATACCCCTGAACTATATTTAGCTTTATTATAGGTAAAATATATTATATTACATCGTGTTTATGTAACAACAAAATATATTGTGCTTTATGATTTATATTAATGTACATCAATTTATAAAATACATGATTTTATCGTTTTTGCGTTCCATACATAGTGTACTCTGAGGTTTTGTGAAGTCGTTGGTCATATCTGCGACAGTTCCCGCGACGTTCGCCCGCTTTAGATGCACAAATATTAATTGTATATTGTATTGTGATACCTTGGCTGCCTCATCGTGCGAACAACCCTTGATCAAGAACAGAGATCAAAGAATTATTGTATTATATATGTCAATCAAAATTGCCTAATTACTTAATCAATGATTGTTAATGTCGGTGATCCTACTGATCCAATAACATTACTGTCATAGAGAGTTATATATATTCAAGGATAATAGGCTTTTTATAAAGAATTTCAAGAGGGTAATTGGTAATCCTCATAATCGTCATAAATGAAGACCCCCGAATATCATCTCCCGTTTGAGTATAAATAATTGTTATACACGTATTTCTTTTGGGTTACATGTGAACAAAGTTTGCTAATTTTAGGAATAATATATAGTATTAGACCAAAATATAGAAAACATATGCATATAAACAATTTGGCCTTTTCCCTGACTTCCCCAACTTTACGGCGCTTTCTCCGGAATTAATGAGGCAAATTATTTGGTTTTCTGATAAAATTTGGAGTTTAGAATCGCATAAACATAAATTTAATATTTTTCATCCTGTAACATTTGTTTTCTTTCATTACCAAAGACTTATATTTTCCTTTGTTTTCCAAGTAACTACGACAAAATCATCTTATACTCTCGTTTACACATATATTCGTACAGGGATGCAACACTACTGCTTTGATTTGTTTTCATCCACTGATGAGTTGACCTGAGGTCACGAACACATTTAATATAATAATTTACAAGTAATTTAGTCTCGCGGAAATATCCTTTAATTTAAAATGGCAAAAATATGGTTACTTTAGTTCATTTATCAAAACAAAGAAATCAAACTCAGCAACTATAGATTCCAAGTCTATTTGAGGACAGTACAGACTCAACAAATGATCAATTGTGTAGTAGTAACATAAAAATATAGAAAAGATCGTTGTCAAAGTAGTCCCTAATGTGGGTCAGAGATGTAGTGAGAGGGTGAGTGACCAAGAACGAGACTCTCTGATGAGATAAATTTATCAACTGTTATTGTTAACGATTATTGTTACATTTGTAAACTGTTATCTTCTGTTAGGTCCCCATGATCACGTTTATCTCCCAATAGAACAAAAAACAATAGAGATTAAGCATCTTTTCGGGGCGCCTCCGTGGTCTAGTGGTAGCGTGTTGGACCACAGATCACTATCATCCATGTTCGAATCCCAGCGTGGGCATATCTGAAGGTTGTTTCGTCTTTCACTTCGTCTCATTACCTTTGGAGGTCGCTCGGCCCATTTAGCCTACCTTGTGCACAAAAGTGGCCGTAAAACATCAATCATCATCATTAAGCATATTTTCATTGCAAATATTCAAATGTGTTATTATCATTTTTAATAAAGTGGTCAGGTTTTGTTTTATTCATTACCTACGCTTTTTTTAAATATCACTTAATATTTAGTTATCACAGCCGATACAACCAGAGTGCTTAAATATAAACGGTCTTTAATACAACCATTGACCTAAAAGAAAACTAGACCAAGCAGTCAGTGGTGTTTGAATGGGCCGCCATCATTAACCTAAATATTTAGGTCAATGGCCGCCATGACCAAACAGCGCTGACTTCCGGTAGAGGCAAAACGCAACGTTGAAGTGGTTGTGTTTCTAGTTTTGAACCTATGGATACGGACATTTATTGTGATGCGTGCATTATCATTTTGTATATGCAGATAATCTGTATTACTCCTCTCCTATTATATGCCATGAAATATGTAAATGTCGTGTTACGGAAATCCGTAGATATAATATACAGGCTAAATATAATAATAGTTAAGCTTAATTTCCCCCCAAAAGAAACCCTGCTTTAACAGCTATTTTAAATGTGTTCCTTATACTTACCAATGAAAATATATCCGTTTATATTACTTCCACACCCACGGCTTATGCAACCACCGACACAATAATAATTCACCACGTTTATAAACCTGATTTTGCAGTCTGCGTTCCCTTTTTCCTCGACCGGAAGTTGGGACCTGTTTGCCATCAAATCGGTGGCCGTGTTCGGTCTAGTTTTCTTTTAGGTTTGTTTGTTTTGTTGTTCGGGGAGAATCCTCAGGCTGTCGCTTATTCGGCACAGCCTCTATGTTGGAGTGGTTGAGAAATCTCCTCCTCCCCCCACCACTCACGGGGAGCAGTACAGAAAGATGGAGCCGAAATACCCTGAGGGTGGTCACTGCCAGAGTGTTTTACGTCCTCAGGGGGTCGTTAACGTCCTTCTTTATTTTAAATAAATCAGTGGAGACGGCAGCGCCATTTAACGTGGTCAGCCATCCACATTGGTGTGAGCCGAGAAATTAATCTCTGCAAAAGTGTCGACCTCTTGCGGGGTTCGAACCTGTGGTCGTTGACACCAAGTGCCAGCTGCTTAATCGCTAAGCCACCGGAGCTCACTGTTTTAGGTTCAACCAAAGACTATTTATATTTAAACTCTCTGGTACAACTAATTTCCCTTTACATTCAAAAGGTGGCAGCACCACTGTAAACATCGTTAAACTGAGTGTAGGCCAAACACCATATACGATCTTTGGTGTAGGCTCTATAGGCAGAAGAATACTATGGTTGGTCGATATCCGCTGTAGTGGTTGGCTTATGTTAGAAATTACTGGAAGTGTGTTGTATTATATATATATATATATATATATATATAAGAGAGAGAGAGAGAGAGAGTGAGTGTGTGTGGTCTTGAGCACTTAGTGACTTACTACTAATTTGATCATAAAGGGGAATCTAAAAGTCACACAACAAATACTAAGAGTCTAGCAAAAATATATTTTATTAGCACTATATGATCAATATGTCTGACTTGAACCTGTTGTCAATTTTTATCAATAAAACAAAACATAAGATACATAATTTAGAAACTGACATAAAAATAAATTAATAAATCTAGTTTGGACTTCTCAATATTATCAATAGATCATTCTGTACTCATAAAATTAGAAATTATGTTTATTTTGTGGATATTTCATTGTTCAATTATTTTGTCAGTATTCAATTAATATATTAATAAACAAATTCTAGGATGCTTGATATGAAATGTACCATAATCTTTGTCAATATCAAGTTAGTATATTATGACATCAGTGCTAGGAAGCTTGACATAAAATGCATCATAATGTAAATAAGCAGAACATAATTTTCAGAGATAAATGTTATATTCATTCCAGCATCAATTAATAACACAAACATCTGTTGTTATAACAATATATAAAATGTACAACAATTATAATATAGTATGGATTAACAGAGAGTAGAACACAAAATGTGTTAGACAATAAAATAAATCAGGACTTATGAATATATTTAAACATTAAATGGATTTGGATCCTGGTTATGCCATCTCTTCTGAAACAAGGCTCAGGTTAGAAACATTATAAGAAATATTTATAACAAAGTAGAATTTATTTCTACAATTCACAACGACATACAGAGAGAGAGAGAGAGAGAGAGTGCACACATGAGCTAAGTACATAAGCAAAAACAAAGGTAGCTATATATTTAAGGAATTTTTCATATCATTCATTTCTTATTAAACAAGTAAACAGTATGTTAACATGTACAGCAGAATAATTTTGGTATAAAACTACATCCATACAATAATATCACTAAATTATCATTGGTATTATTAAATGTATCACACATTACTATTCTGTGTTAATAATGATCTGACATATATAAATGAGTGAGTGGGCTGACACTCTAGAGTATAATTATGAAATATCCAACAGACATAGGTAACAACTGGATTTTATCTACTAATGCTGTACATGAAATGGTTCAGATATACCTTTAGTAAAAAATAGTTATGTTTCACTTAACTACAGTTGGCATATGTATGATCATTTCTAGATATGTACTCCAAAGCAATTTCATACAGGAATTTGTATTCATCCTGTAAAATAAAATTTGTAAGCAATAATATAAATATTATGGATACCAAGTTAGAAAATTAACTCACCAAGTGAAAAAAATTCAATATTTCAGAAAAGTCCTGCATTAATTAGACAGTTTTTCATTTCTTAGTATTAGTTATCCTTTAATTAATTACAACATGAAAATTACACAACTTACCAGTGTTTGGTAAAATTGCTGTCTTCTTCTTGACACATATCTGGCTGCTGACAAAGCATCAACCTCCTCATCTAATTTGATATTGTCTACGATATGACTGACTCCACAGAATAAGCCACTGTGAGTAACACCATTCCTAGACATTTTGTCAATAATAAATTAGACACATATTTTAATAAATAATAGTACATTATTATACTACACTGAACCATTACAGTGTATCAAGAAGAATACGATAACCTATCAATTTTATTATTCTCAAATACTGTGTCAAGATGTGCTATAATATGTTAAGTGATGATGAATATTAAAAGAATTTGAATTTTCTATCATCATATTCTGCTGTGTGAATTAAAAAAGAAGTATATTTACAGGCAGTGTATAACCATGTGGCCTGTTTTCTTCGTATCTTTGGAATGTTTCCATTGTCCACGCCATCTGTGTACTTCTTCAATCAGTAATATCAGGGCTCCTTTATCTGGTGGCAATACTTCACTGTTTGGCCAGCCAAGTAACTGGTAATGTCTCACATTAAATGGCTTTGATGAAGACTGTTTTTTATCATTGTGCTTTAATAAAATTATTATTATTATTAAATGAACCTTAAATCAAGTATATTGGGATACTTAATTTGATGCAAATGTTATACATGTGAGAGAATGTGTGTATATGCATATGTGAGCATGTGTGTTTGTTGAATAAGGCACTGCTGTCACAGAGAATCTCTAATACCAAATTCATAATTTGGATGATTAATCATTTTATCTGAACCGAAAGAAGCAACTTTTCATGCTGAGACATGTGTAATGGTACACACATGCATGTGCACACATACACACACAAATATACTATATTATACCAACAGATATGCTGTTATTTGTTTAACTTCAGACACTGAAATCATATTGCATAGCACTGAAATCTTATCACATAGCACTGAAATCTTATTGCATAAATATTAAATGCACATGCATACACTCACAAACACTCGTGTGTGTGTGTGCATGTGCATGCACACAGTTACCTCATTTTGTGCTAAATTAACCACAAATTCCCTCATGATTACTTTAGGAGAAATGTTAGCTGTTGCCATATGTGTAACTATTATCGGGCCATAAACTTGACTTCCATCATCCGGCCAGTACTGCTTGCAGGTCTGTAATAATATAACTTAATTTAGTATAAAAAATATATATATTATAAAGATTCATGAAAGCCAGAGCTTTGTGAAAGTGAAATATTAGACTTGGTAAAATGGTAAACACAAACCTCATCTGATTCATCCATTTCATTAAGCATAACAATTGCATTAAGCTGATGATCATAAACTAGTCTCCATAAATCAGCCTGTGTCTTGGCTAATGGCATCTGTGTTACCACATAATAACTGTGCTTCTTAAAACTCTATAGGAAATGTAGAAATAAATATAATTATTTCTAATGTATTTTGGAGGGACACATTTTTATAATAGGTAAATGTAATAATAATAATAATAGAATAAATGTGTGTGTGTGTGTGTGTGTGTGTGTGTGTGTGTGTGTTCTCATAAATAAGTAAGTATATGTAGAATGATGAGAAAAGCTGTAAATGGTGTAAGAAGTCAGATATTTTTATAACAAATTACACACACATCTTTATCACATATTAGACTGTTTATATTAGACTGTTTATATTAGACTGTTTATATTAGACTGTTTATATTAGACTGTTTATATTAGACTGTTTATATTAGACTGTTTATATTAGACTGTTTATATTAGACTCACATATTAGACTGTTTATATTAGACTGTTTATATTAGACTGTTTATATTAGACTGTTTATATTAGACTGTTTATATTAGACTGTTTATATTAGACTGTTTATATTAGACTGTTTATATTAGACTGTTTATATTAGACTGTTTATATTAGACTGTTTATATTTGATGGTAAACAAATATATATAATTATTACTTACATCTACAAAAACAGCATTAATATAATGATCATGGAATTTACCCCTCATAGTCAAATATGGTCGATCATGTTCAGCTGTAAAACAAAATTAAAATTATCAATGTATTAAGATGATCAAAACTATTTCAGAATTGTATTAATTGATGGTATTATTATATAATGTTTAGATTAAAGACCGGTTGGTTCTTCACGCCATCATTTACCATTAACCTTATATTGGAAACCATTCTAAGAAGAGTGTACAGAGATATGGATGACACTTTGTTGTCCTGAACAAAGTAAACAAAACCATTTAAAACAGACACATCTGTTTACATTCATCCAATCAAGTTGTTCTCTGTAATAATTTTTCTTATGTTAAGGAAGTTTTAGTTACATCAAATACTTGGTAATGTCTGAGATGAATAACGGAAATAAAATAGAAATTCAGGTACTTATTATGATGATTTATGGAATTACTTTGGACAATTATCTTTATCATTTCCATTTTATTACAATTGATGACAAGTCATTTAACAAAATTAAAAAAACTATGGTATATGACATAGCATATAAAAATATTCACAAACAGCAGATATTGGGTACAAAATTTCAACTGACTCTCAAAACACACACTATCTTGTGTTATCTTATTGAGTTAATCTTCATACTTGTTCCATTTCTTGTTTGTTATTTACTCTCATAATTATATCCGAGACTTTCTCTGACATAATTCTTTTGATACACCCCAATGTTTGAATGGATTACTAGAGTTACATCAGGTTATAATGGGGCTTAACTTTTAGACATCAGCTACTTTTTAAAAACTAAATCATTATTTTATTTTCAGGTAATCTATATAATCACAAGTATTGACACATTTAACTTTATCTTTGTTTACTTACAGACTTTCCTCTCAACAATATTTGTAGTAAGTTGCTGTTAATTATGAGAATTATATAATTTTCAAATATTTTATATTATATTTTACCTGGTATGACAGATATATCTCTGTTTTTGTCTTTATTCTCCTCTAATAAACCTTCCTTGTATTGTTCTTCCTCTCTTTGTTTTAATGTACACAACAACTGAAATAAAATGAAATTCTATCTGTACTAAATGCTTACTTCATTATTAAATGTACAGCTAAGTGTATGTACACACACACATACACACACACATACATACATACATGCACACACACACACACACAATATTGTTAATCTAAATCAAGGTTTTGATATACAGGTGATGTCCATTTGTTTCAGAATGACATCTTTCATTCATTTATTCATTTAACTTCCTACTGTTTTCAAATTCCAGCATCACATGTTTTTAAAAGATGTTTCATCAGATAATCTCATTGGTTCATGATGATATATCACATGATGATATAACACTGCTGAGGCTAAACAAAAATGAGTCATTCACTCATATTAATAAAGTAGTAAGTACTAATTGTAACCTTGGTAATAGTGACATGTCATATATATCCCATAAACATAAGTAATAATGAGATTTTTGAATCCTAATTTGGAGATCTGCATGATAGTACTCAATCTTCTCATATTCATAAAGAAAGTATTCATATATGAATATATTAAATGCTTAAATACTATATTTGTGTGTGTGTGTGTGTGTGTGTGTGTGTGTGTGTGTGTGTGTGTGTGTGTGTGTGTGTGTGTGTGTGTGTGTGTGTGTGTGTGTGTGTGTAAATTATATAAAATAAAATATCTGACACATAGTCAATGATAAATTAAAACATACATAATGCAATTAACATTTTATACAGAATCTTTGACATATCACAGTCATAAAGTAAATATATCATGATCAGAAATATTAGTCTATATTTACCATAAATTGTTTCTGGAGTTCAGATTCTTCATTTTCGTGTTCTTCACAAATCTCAATAAATTCTTCAGCCAGTGTAGAACAAGGATTAGCTTTGTTTCCGACATTTATGGCTTCTAAGATGGCATCATGTAAGAACACAAACTGATCCTTGTGATAGATAATTGTAGACGATTTTACATCACTAATTATATTATTAATCAGTTAGATGTACCAATATATCAACAACCAGAAACCAGTACTTCTTACTTGAATATTTTGAAACTGTAATACACGACTGAACATTGAAATATAATATTTATATCAAATAACTTTCTTCCTACCTTAGTCTGTACCATGAGCATTCTCTGTTGTCTTAACTTCTGTACACATCCAAGGACATCTGCTACTCTTTCATCAGCCATTTGTTGAAGCAGTATATCAAGAGCAATAAATGTACCCGTACGACCAACACCAGCACTGTATGAGAGCAGGTAACTCTATAGATTAGTAATTCTAAATAAACAGTGTTATTTGTTATTAACATAATTTTCTATTTGTTATATAATCTGATGATTTCATCTAGACATACCTGCAGTGTACCACTAATGGACCTGTTCTTTCATCATCTTTGGAATGTACTTTCTGATGAAAGTGAAGAAGTGTAACTGCTCCAAATGATGGCCTTCCTTTGTCTTTCCATGATGTAAAATGATACTGATATATTGGACGAGATTCATCCTGGTCATAATGTAAATTAGAAGGTATAGTAATATTTACAGTGTGTGGGTGGGGATGTCTGTGTGTATGTACACAAACATGTGTGTCAGTGAATGGATACAATGATCAATATCACATCTTACCCCTCTAGCAAGTGTCAATGACCTAATGGTATAATCAGCATACTCTGTTACAGATTCTAAAGTCACCATAAACACGTCATGTTTCTCTGATTGGTTTATATCTTCTGGCCAATAACGGTCACACTTTTTCTAGAAATTAAATTATTAATAATATCACATAAAAATACATTAATCAGAATAATAAGTTATTAACTATAAATTTATCTGTCCCACAACTTATACATGTACTATTTATCATCAATCAGACACATACAACAATTATTTAATTAATATTAATAATCATCTTTGCATTATAAATATACTAATTCCACATATTTACCTTTCCATCTTCAGCTAAATTTGCAACCATAACAATTCTATTGGCATCATATTGCCAAATCATTCTCCAGAAGTCTCTCATAGTTTGATGAACTGGACCTAAAATGTATAGTTTTGTTATTAAATTAATTTACTTTTCTTTAACAAACAAACTCAGTAATTACTCTAAAGTAAAATGTCTGAATCAAATGAGGAGCTTTGTTTGATGAACTGGACCTAAAGTGATTGTGTTATTAATTTTGTTATTTTTCTTTAACATGCTCAATAATTAATCACAAATGAAATATTTTTAAAAGATGATAATTTAGTTCTCCTCATCATTTAGTGATTATAAAAATTAATTTAATATTATTAATGTGAAATCTGACAATTAACCATATTGTGAAAAGGGATTCATAATCATTTAAAAAAGTCATATTTGTTATGTTATGTGACAGTTAAAAAACTATACACAATTTTTAACATTGACTCACCTTGAGTAGCAATGTAAGCATGTTCAGTGTTACCATAACCCTAAAATAATACAAATTAATATTATAATGTCTTCATTTTTATCATACATACTTACCTGTAATTAATCCATAATAGTATTATCTTATTATATACATGTTATACTCTTGTTATTTTAATATTTTTAATCAGATAAATTATTTATATAGTTACTACCTCTATAAAGCTCGCATTAATGTAATCACCATCAGTTTCTGGATTTTCTTCATCTAATATCACTCGAGTAAGATCATCTGTAAACAAATTTACACTAACTTAACACTTTTAATAATCAACCAAACTTAATAAAAGGTCAACAGCAAATCAAATAATTATCATTTACCAAATTTGATCCAAGACATCTTTATGACATTCTATATTTTGTTGAGGACAACACAACATTATAACATAAAGTGAACATACAAGGATAGATGTTGAGAAATCTGTTCTTCTTTTTGTTGTCATCGGTGATGGCAATCTTATACCTGCTGTGATCAATTTGTGGAAGTGTCTGAAATTTAAATACCACCATGAAATCATGATCAATATATTTATTCATACATTAGCATATCATTATCTTATGTCTTTTGTCTTCTCTGTATAATTAATTTTAATCTTTTTCTGTGGAAATGTTTAACTTACTTTATATTCATCAAAAGCATTCGTTTCATCTGATTTTTTCAAGTTGACATAACTTTCAAATTCTGAGACAGGTATAACAGAATTGATGTAAGGATTTTCTTCATCGGTGTAAGAAGGTGTGGCTGCTGCTTCTTTTACTATTTGTGCTGCTTCTAGCTCATCTTCAGTCAATATTACTGATTCACTATCTAAAGCTGAAATTATGTAAAAAGTCAGTGTCAGTTAATTATAAGGTGTTTTTCTAATAAATGTTTGGGATTGGAATGTTTTGATAATACATATCTAATTAACATATTTTTCATATATGATTATGTTAACTAAACATATGTTTTTAATATTTTATGGTAATGCAATATATATATATATATATATATATATATATATATTACTTTTAATGGGACTTACTTGCCCCTGAAGTGGTATCTTCTGCAAATCCACCATTAATGGTACCTTGTGTCCCGGTGGATTCCTTATCCTTTTTAACTTTTATGCATTTTATTCCATTCCTAATGGAGTTAATGAATATTATGTTTCAAAAATTTAATTCATAATAACTATAACACTAGCCTATAATGCAGTAACAAGTATTATTGAATTTGACAATGCATTCATTAATTATTCACTCACATATTATATAAATGCGATTAATCTTGTACTAAATATAATAACAAGAAAATTTACATTAGTAATATTAACAATTAGATAATATATGAATTAATAAATACCTTCGACGTAAAATAATTATGCCTATTATTGTCACAGTGACAAGAAGACCAATAACGAGAACTACTGATACTATAATTATCAATGTGTTGTTATTTGTACCTGAAAATAAAATAATTCTTTATTTGAAACCTCAAAATAAAGATAATAAAAAATTCAAATTATATTTAATTGGATATCATCTATATATCTTTTTAATGATAGATAACTATCAAGACAATGTAATGAATTACCTTTATCTTCTTCTGATGATGATATGGATGATGGTGTTGGTTGTGATTGTGTTGTTATATTGGTAGATGATGATGGTGACGATGATATAAATAATGTTGTTGTTGATGATGGTGTTGTGGTTGTTGTTGGTGGTGTTGTTGTTGATCTTGTTGTTGTTGATCTTGTTGTTGTTGATCTTGTTGTTGTTGATCTTGTTGCTGCTGATCTTGTTGATGTTATTGTTGTTATTATTGTCGTTGATGATGTTATTGTTGTTATAGATGATGACGTTGTCATTATAAAGCCATCTATCACAACTTCACATAATGTCATATAGAGCTGATCTCTAGAACCTTGTAACCTTCTAACATATACATATCTTCCTTGTTTAGAGTTACAGTTAAATGTATAATTTCCTCCTCGTCTGACAGGATCAGCTTTACGATATACTCCACAACTTTGTGTAGTTCTATTGTCTGAGGTAACAACTTCTACCGTAAAATTGTTCATCCGCCAGTAACCTGAAAGAGACAACATGCTTTGAACACACAACACATACACACACACACACACTCACACACACACACACACACACACTCACACACACATGGTAGCATAGACAACCCCTTGTAGAACAATTAATGTAGTGTAATTAATGACAGTATATTATTGTATTATAACATTCTTTTTTTATACATAACAGTAACAAAATATGTTTAAAACATATAATTACCTCCACTATTATATGTGTTCCATACAGTGACAGCAGATATACTATATGTATCCTCCAGATCTACCCACCATTTGGCAGGTCCTTTACCATCCCAGTTAGTATCAGGATGAGCACATACAGTGAGGTAGTACTCACTACCATCATCTACATCATAATGACCATCTACAGCTTTATCTGATGTAGCTCCACCATAAGTTCCTATTTGACCAGTTGGTTTATCTAGAGCTATGTTAACTAAAAGATAATAACATTATATTACATTTATTTAGTTTAGTATAATCATCATGTTTATTATTGTGACAACTACAATGTGAGAACTGCCTAATAACCTAGACCAGTGTGTGTGTGTGTGTGTGTGTGTGTGTGTGTGTGTGTGTGTGTGTGTGTGTTGTGTGTTGTGTGTGTGTGTGTGTGTGTTGTGTGATTACAGAAAACAAATAATGTGAAACATATTATATATAATTAAATTAATTCGGAAAGAATTCAGCAGAATAAACTGAATATAAAGACAACACTAACTGTTGATACTTTATTAATTTATTAATAGAAATATTTTATTAGAAAATCTAATAAATAATTTAATATTTATTATTTTATTGTCTGTTTTTTAATTTACCTGCTAAAGATGACGATACCATCAACATATAGATAAATATCCTTGTCATAACGGATGACATATTTCTGACTCTCATCAGGAAGTATTACACTTAACCATCCAAATTAACTGATTTCTTGTGTTAAATAGATGTTGTTCCAGTATTATAAAATCTTCCATAAACTGTCCATTGGATATCCGGTCATTTCTGCACTAAATCCTTTCAATATGTCAGTATATCTCACAAGAATATTTTTGACAAAGTGTAACAACAATTTGTTCACACCAACATTGGTCTTGGTCTATCAATCAGTATATTATATAGCCACGAAAATACGCAATATCCGTGGGTGGGTAATGGTAGCGGTCTTAATGTTACGTGATTTCTCAAGCGTGACCGAGTGCTCTTTATAGAAGTAAAACAAGATCTGGCGCGGAACAGAGGATAGAATATACAGTCAAAAGAGGCCAGTTATATTTGCCACTGTTACACACATAGAGTGTGTGTGTGTGTGTGAGAGAGAGAGAGAGAGAGAGAGAGAGCTAAAGGCAGATAGAATACGGGTGAGATAACAGAACGTTGTGGTGGGTTTATTTTTTATCGTTTTAAACAGTTAGTCATACAGTAAATCAGTTAAATTTTATCAAGAACAGTAGAGCGTAGTTTTTCAACTGAATAAATGCCGCCCTTCAAAAACCCTGAGTGGGATGACAAATGTATCGCATATAACCGTAAACGTGAGTTGGCTAAGCTTAGAATTCGATGACTATCATACCATCAAGACACAGGTACAAGAGATCTGCTGGGTGGAAAAGAGAAAGTATGTGCTCTCGAAATACTAAAATTGTCCGATGACACAACATATAGTTGTGTTTTTATGTGGCTTAAGTGTGTAATATGGTGCAATAGAAATACTGGAGTTTCTGTAAATGCAGTATGGGGCAGGCTACCAAATATATGGCTGAGAATAATAATAATAATAGTATTTTATATAGCGCTTTATCCAACTTTAATTGCTCTCAGGCGTTTTACATTTAAAACACAATTAAAACATATTCTGAGCTCATATAGCTCAAATACATTGCATACATAATAAACTGGTTTAAAATTATAAATATACGATTTAAATAAATGGGTTTTAAGAACCTTACGAAATGTGTCTACTTGCTGCGAGTTTAATGTGGTTTGATATTTGGAAGGATTTCTCTCCGTACATTGCTGAATGGCTTTTTGTACCCTTTTCGGTTAGATCACTTAGATACAGTGGTGCTGTTCCACTCAATACATTGAATGTATGAAACAGGATGATGGTGATTTATGTTTTACAGCCACTTTTGTGCACATGGTAGGCAAAATGGGCCGAGCGACCTCCAAAAGTAATGAAGCGAAGTCAAAGATGAAACAACCTTCAGATATGCCCACGCCGAGATTCGAACACACATGGTAGTGATCTGTGGTCCAACACGCTACCGCTAGACGACGGAGGTACCCGTGTGTGAAACAGGATCTTGTACACTGATCTGAAACGTAGAGAAAGCTAGTGTAGCTGTAACATAACTGGTGTTATATGTTCCCTTTTCGAGTGTCATCAGACGTGCAGCACAGTTCTGCACTCGCTGTAAGCGGTTTGTCAGAGATAGAGGGATATTGCCATAGTCCTGTCGGGAAATATTAAGGGCTTGGAATAAAGGGATAGTCCACCATAAGACATTTTTTGAGGACTAATACACCTATACTCACAAATATCATAAATAATGTCAAAATGTGTAAACGATAACCGACATATTAAATAGTCCAGTTCAAAGTGCGGATTAATCAACTTTTAATGGCATGTGAGCTCCGCCATTTTGAACCTAGACATAGACCGGAAGCTCCTGAATGCTGACATGACTTGATTGTATCTGGCTGACCTGCCCATACAAAAGCACGTAAACAAGTGTGAGCAACGAATTATTCCAGAAAATAACGCAACTGCATTGTTAAAATTACGTCATTAATGACATACAACCATATCAGTTTGAGCTAGAAGGAACCTGATCAGAGGAAGATGACTCAAAATGACTCAGAAATTAATGCTCAAGAGAAACTATAATCCGTGTCAGTCTAGAGAGCGCCGATGTGACGTCAGAACATTTCAGTTTCTCCTTCCCGCCTTCGAATCTGGCTTCCGGTGCAGCCGTAATGACAGTGATTTGGAGTATTTCCCTATATCTATGATATCAGGTATATTTGGTGATTATTACTGTGGAAGTTTTTGTTACTGTTCTGAGCATTACATATTTTAAAAAATATTTTCTAAGGGTGGACTGTCCCTTAAAAGCCTTTTCCTTGATTCCTAAGGAGAATTATAAACGCTTCGATAGAATTGGATGATCGATTACATCGAAAGCTGCAAATAAATCAAACATAACTAATGCAGTCATGGATCCTTCATCAAGATTCTCAGCAATGTCACTGTGCACTAGGTGTTCTTCTATATGCCTTAATTGCTACTACCTTTTCAATCGGTTTAGAGATGAAAGAAGGTTAGAAATAGGACGATAATTTTTTATCTCTTCCTTATCCTCTTCCTTATTTCTTCAGCAGCGGGGTTACGTTGGCTCGTTTCAAACACAACCGCATCTCTGACTAACCCATTGACAATGGCTGTTATCAGTGGTAGAAGTTGATCCACACATTTCTTCAAAAGCCAAGTGAGGAGTGGATCCAAGTCACGTGACTTGTTCGGAGACTTGATTATTATCTCCTTGACCTCAACCTCATAAGTCGGTCGAAACATTTCGAGCAGTTTCTATTAAACATAAGATCTGCATCCATGGAAATATTGCAGGTGGTATTTGAGGTATCCGAAATAATCTAATTAATGATGAAATAATTCCTGAACTTGTCCGCCAGGAGTTCAGCAGAGGTAAAATGTGGAAGATTTACATTTGAATTACTTCCCATCAAGTCCTTAGTTAATTTGAAGAGTATTTTTTTGATCTTTTCCACATTGCTCTATATCTTTGTGGAATAGAAACACTTCTTCTCCTCGAAGAGTAGTGTATTCATTTATCTACAGAGATCCCTGTAAGTGCACCATTAAGGAAGTTATCTCTGCTTTCCTCCGAATTTTCTTAGCAGATCTAAGTTTATCGGAGTACTAAGGAGCATGGTGATTTATGATACTCTGGACACCTTTGTTATAGGCTTCTACCAGCTCATCAACTGATTCCTAACAATTACTCAGGTGTTGAGACGACTGTAGATCTTCAATAAATTCTTTAATATTTACGCCACAATATTTTCTGTGTCTAATCTTTGTATGCAATCGGGCTTATCCGTATTAATAATGAACTGTACAGCCAGATGACCGCCGAAGGATTTACCTTTGTTGCTACTGAGACAAGGGTCAAATATAGGAGTTCCAACTATGATGGGACTCGATTCTCTAGAGATGGCCAAATCTAGTGTGTGGCCTCCTTTGCGAGTTGCACCGTTGACATGTCCACAAGGAAGTTTAAATCACCAGTTATCATGATATCATATGGGATAATGGCTATGTTATCTAAGTATTTAGACCATTCGTCAAAGAAAATTGAATTTCTAAACCATTTTGTTTAGAAGGAGGGGGACGATATATAATACAACATTTAACTGTAACCTTGCCTATATTTTTGATACAGTCCATATTTTCAAAATGAGTGTACATCTCCGTTGTCTCTGACTTACTCACCGTGACAGTGAGTCCCGATTTGTAGAGTATGCCAATACCACCACCGCGTCTGCCACTTTTATGAGGAATATAATTAACTCATAACCTCAAGGAACCAAATCATTTATGGTGAGCTGATGAGTGTCAGTTCCGAGCCACGTTTCAGTAAGTGCTAATACATCAATACCTTGTGATACAACATAATCAGCCACATATATGGCTTTATTCCTCAAGGATTGAGCATTCAGACAACATACCGTTAATGAGACCTCAACCTTCTGATCATCATGTAAGTAGTCAATCGCATACAAGTTACGAAAATTAATAATACTTAGTAAAACCCTAGCATGTCTACGACAAGAGCGCACAATAACTTTAATATATTTAGATTTAAAATCGGAAGGCAATGTATTACAACATGAATTAACATTAAACAAAGACTTCTCCGGCTCATTGACAGTTAAAGGAATAAGATTCCTGGTATTTACACCAGGATTATTGTAGCTGGCAGTTGTTAATCTAACACATTGAATATGCCTAATTAACTTTCTGCCAGGGCGGGTTCCCCGTCTTGTGGACGACGTGTTGGCCAATTTGTCAAAACAATGCCCATCCCTTCTACACACCGGCGTCTGTTTGTTTTCACGCCTTAATGACTCTGCACAGGTATTATAACAACAAACTTCAATAGCGCCAATATCCTCAGTGAGCTCCGCTGGCCTAGCAGTTGAGCACCCGGCACGTAGTGCTAAGGGTCACAGGTTCGATCCCAACAAGAGTTCGAAACCTTTCCAGAGATTAATTTCTCCATTGATTTATTTAAAATAAAGGGGAACGTTAAAGACCCCCAGAGGACGTAAAACACTCTGGTATGAGGTAGTAGCATAGTAGCTACAGTTATAGCCTGACACAATTTACTGAAAAGGTAAATTAATTTATATTTAATATTGAATTAACTGAATGAATATAACAACGAGGTGCACTTGGTCAGATGGAGACCAGAAAATATGGCCTTGACCTATATACATGCATATTAAGACCTATATCCTAAGATCGTAATGAAGAAAATTTAGTAGGAGACGAATTTTAGTGTTAATTACTCTTTCATATAGGAACTGATTGACGTCATCCTAATAACCTTCTAGAGGAGATGAGACTGTAGAGTTAATACGAAAAATTCAGCTCAGTTGTTTCTCTTAGAACAAGAATTGTCCGATATATGGTACCGGATAACATCTTATTCTAGGATCAGCCTTCCTATTGTATTCTAGTTTATAACATTGTTTTCTAAGACTACAACTACTTCTGAACACACTCCGCACACCGTCACACTTCCTGTAAACGTTTTAATTAATTGTTGTTGAAATTTGGGGTAAGTTTTTTTATAATGGCATATATAAGCAACAGAAACCCAATGAAATGATTGACGGACCAGCCGATGTTTATGACATGGTCATGACAATTGAATAGAAACAATATATGTTAAAGAAACAGTTTGCCTTCATTTCAAAATTAAATGACTAATAGTACTATAATCGTACGATTGTCATCAGGTGATACAAAGGCGAGAAATAGAGAGCCAGTATCAATATTCTCAGCTTCTAATCAGGATGTATCTACTTGGCAGGACAAGAACATAAAACTTCAAGAAGAAATACCGCCCAAGACAGGAAAGGAAAGGGAGAAGAAAGCAGAGCTAGAGGCAGACGCTGGTAATGAGGTAGAAGTGAAGATTCATGCAACACCCCAGGAACCACAGGAAGAGGCTGGTTAAACACAGGTTTAATTGCATAGTGGTGATTAGACGCCTTCAATGGTGCGACAGTATGCCAAACCCGTTCTCCACGATCCTGCGCGCACGGGACACGAAGTAACTGAAGATACGTTCTTCTAGGGTCATATTCCTGTGGGCTCACGGCTTCATCATCCATCTTCCCAGGGCAGATGTTTCATCTCCCACCAAACAATATGGGCTGTCAGGGTCGTCATATGGGGGAGTGTCAGGGACGGGGAATTATATCTCCCCACTTCCGAGGGGATGATGATGATTGGTGTTTTACGGCCACTTTTGTGCATATGATAGGCTAAATGGGCAGAGCGAAGTCAAGGATGAAACAACCTTCAGATATGGTAGTGATCTATGGTCCATCACGCTACCGCTAGACCACGGAGGCGCCCACTTCCGAGGGGAAGAATTAAAGATACCACTTTCAGAATGGGCGCCGTTACTGTCCACATAAGCCCACAGGAACTTGTTCGCATCTACTAGGGCCAGGAGGACCATGGAGACAAAACCTTGTAGTTATGTAGTGTCCCAGAATGCTTGGGGGGGGGGGCTTGATGGCAATGCGCTTCCCGGCTAATGCCCCACAGGCGTTGTGAACATTCCGGCGTTGGCCAAATTCCTCTGCAACAATTAAAACGCATTTATTAAAATTCAGCTATTTCACAATACATTAAATGAACTGTAATGCCGTAAAATACAATACTTACACTTAAAAAGAAGGAAAATCTGTAGCTAATATAACTGACCTGGCGCCACATCTGTGGTGTTGATGGTAAGTTGAACATCTCGTCTTCGTAGTCGGCTAAGATGTTAGCAGTAACTTCTATCACCACGACAGAGATTGTCTCGTGGGACATCCGAAAAGGGTATGATAGGAAACGGTAACTGTTCCCACTTGCCATGTACCTTAGGGTGATGGCCAGCTTCGGGTCCGGTTTCAGAGCCCTTCAGTAGTTGGTGTCCCGATTTGTGAGTCGGGTGTAACTCCGAAGAGCAGCTCGTGAAACATGCGATGCTCCATCCGGAAGAAGTTCGTGAAATCTCCCTGCGACTCCTTCTCCCGGTTCTCATAATTGCCGTACATTAGTCGCCTCTCTATCCAGGGAAGCATCCAGTACTGGCGTCTTCTCCCTTCTCTTATTTCTGCGTAGGAATACAGCTGCTGCAACAGCACCCAGCTATTATTGTTGTTGCTCTAAATGCAGCCATACCAGCATGAGCTCCAATCTTCCAGGTGGTACCAACACCATGATGATGTGCACTCTTTGGGGACGACTTGGAGAGAATGAACTGAGAATACCCCCACCTCTCACCCACCCCTTCTATCATTTCTCAGGGAGGAAAAACTGGTTGCACGACCAGTCTTATAGGAGTCTCAGGGATCAAGTGTAAAGTCATGGCCGGTTAACGATTTGATTTATGTTGGGAAGAATTGGTGATCGCTTTAAGGTTTGTGGCCGACGAATTTTGGGGTCAACGGGTGTGGAATCATAGTTCACCAGATGACTGATGTGCGAAAGAAGTTGGTGGTGCCGCTTGGCGGTTTGTAGCCGGCCGGTTGTTGGGATCGCACGGGTTTGGTTCGGTTTGTACGATATTAATGTTTTCATGGTGTGGGTTGAATATGTGAAAGCTTTGTTAGTGAATGTTTGCAATGGTACAGCCAAGTCAGCGGAGATTGTATCAAGGACAACACGCTGATTGTGCTGGGGGGGGGAGCGTTCACCTTTATATACCTGTTAGAATGTGTGTGAGGAGTTTTTAGTGGGTGATTTTTCTTGAATCAGCCACGTCAGCGTTGATTGGACCATGTGGGGTCTACCGGACAACGCTGACGGTGCTGAGGGGACAATTCCCGATATATATATATATATATATATATATATATATATATCTGGACTTTTTTAGATTTTTGTTCTGGTGCTGGAGTGGATAGTTTTTTGTACAGTTTCGAGTAGAGTGAGTAGAATAAAGTAGATTCTAGCCTACATGAGTTCTGAGTTTTGAGAAAGAGAGCTTAGCTAAAGCCGAGATCCGGGACGGACGGACGGCTGAGCTTGCCGCGTCCCGGACCTCAGTACTTTTCACAAAGACTGGTTGCACCACAGGTCTTATGGTCGTGCAACCAGTCATGGGTGGTCGTGACAAGTCAAGAACCAGTCATTGCGTCTTACAATCAGTCTCTACGGTCATGTAAGATAAAGGATCGCTATAATCGTGCATAACTGGTGGTACGACCATGTCTGCGACCTCTGGCGATTTGAAATCACAGAGCATGAGTTTTGAACATAGTCATCGACCTAGCTACGACAAATTTGGATGTTCCGATTACCTATGACCTCTAGCTACGACCAGGTGTACTATGTTTCTGCGCTTTTTTTCACAGTCGTAACTCCTCGTCGTAGTAACTGGGGCATCGCCCATAACATCTGTGATTTGATTTGATCGGAATCGAGACGGCTACATAATCCTTGTGTCGTCCGAGGTCAGGATACCTGACCTTTTTCGCTTTCCTGCCATACAATCTGACGTTTGAGGAATACGTAATTTTAATGGCCAAGTAAAGTTCGTGAATTATTGCCAGATTCTGGATTACTTTTATAACCATATGTAGCACATTTAAATCACATTATCTGAGGGTGAACTATTTCTTTAAGGGAACATATAAGGCTAGCTATTATCAAAGATAGCGTTACAGAAACACTAATTATGCTAATTTGTAACGGTTTAATAAAACATATTATTATCACTTAGTAGGGAGTTACTAGTAGGATATTTCAATTTTATAGTGGACGGTAAAACTCTATAATACACGGCAACACCTTCATTCAACAGTCACGGGCAGCTAATGCCATTAGCGCCCGGTTACTGGGCGGATAATGACATTAGCGGGCCGCCACAATGTCACGTGATATTGTTGATCATGTGACCAGTATGTTGCCATGATTGATTGTCGTCTGCTAAACTGCTAAACGACAACATGTATCCTGTTTATTGTTTTCACTTCAGTTCTGCAAGTGATAATAATAGTAATAACATGATTTTATCGGGCGTAATACTTTTTAGCAGCCCATCATCAATGATTAGCATCCCTTCATGACCAATATCGGCTCGGGCCAATAACGCCTTTAACGGCCATGTCGGGCTGCTAATCATTGATGTGGCGGGCTGCTAAAAAGTAAAACGCCCTCCAAAATCATGTTATTGTTATTGTTATATTTTAAATGACAACAACAGCAACAACAAAAATAGTATTAACAAACAAATTACGCATGTCTGTATAAACGTACATCAAGTGTGTATATACGGATATGCGCCCAATTTTATTATAAAAACACGTACAAGTTTAGATAAATAAATGACGTCATCACTGTATAATGCAAAGGTTTGATCGGTGACCTAGTTTTTAATCACCCAGAAATTAAAAAAATTACACGAAATGTTGACGTTATGACGATACCAATCAAATATTACATTATTTTATATGTTACTTATGATGTTCAAGCATGCGCAATAAAGATATAAAAGGAACATGGTGTTTTCCGCTGTTAAATACGTGAATTAATGACAGTTTGGTGCAGATTCGACCAGTATTAAACACCTATTCAAGATGTCGGTAAAGGAGGAAGCACGTCAGGAAATTAAAAATATAACTACAATACATCGTACCAATCGAGGACAGATGACAAAGCCTATATTAAATGGGCTTTGACTTTGTCATTATATAAATGGCATTTAATATTGAAATTTATCGCGGTAAGAAACAGTGCCTCGAATAACCTCATAAGTCATTGCCATCGATTTCTACTTCGGGTAAATAGACATTGGATCATTCACTACAAGGTTTGATCATTTCTATGAATGTTAAGCTAGAATTCCTAAAAGAAGTAAACACTAAGAAGATACTGGATTTAACTCCTGTCACGAAATTAGGATAACCCGCTGTAGATGCTGATGACTACATTGAGTCAATGAGCAACAATAGCATGCAATCAATGATTGACAGATTGATGCTATTGCTGTTGCTCAAGAGCCAACAAACTTACAAAGCATATTTCATCTCTCTGGGTGTTACCTTAACAGACAGAGATTCCACACAGGAGTACTGTTGAGGCAATGGTAAGAAGAACTTGGGGGATGGCAATAACTAAATAAGTGATCTTCAGATAGCGGAAGCCATCTTAAACAACCAGGATTTTACTCTTACTTGTTTTAGTCTTAGCTTTGATGCCACTATTCAAGAACTTAAACAGCATACACATTACCTTCCAAGGTGATTGCTATGTTATTGCTGCTGATCAGCTACCTGGAGGTACGTCTGAGGACTCGCATGCACATCTGTGATTCCATTGATAACTTGGCCACTGTGTAATTTTATTTAGGAAAGGAATATCAGACCATTCGATAGAGACTAATTTAAAATATAGGAGTGTGAAGGAGGCTCCCAGGGACAGGTTTGGGGCAGTGATTGATGTGCGTCAAATATTGTTGTCTAGATGAATTAAAAACACTTTAAGGATGGCAAGGATAACTTGGGGGCTTCAGGATTTTTCTTGCTGATCATAAACTGCCTTGAGGACTCATTTCCCAGTATAGAGATAATTGCCTCAATGTGTTATTCCACATTTTTGATGTGTTTATTGGGCACCATGCATTTTTCACAAAATATCTTGAACAAGGACCAACATGTGGAGTTAAACTTAAACCCGGGCTAAACTGGGGTTTTTTTCAGAATACAGTATATTGACTCACAAATTCATACGTTTTATGCACATGAAGAGTAGTTGTTTGGTATGCATTTTAAAGATGTTGTTAAGATGCTGACAATTTTCTCCAACTTTGATGCTATCCAGACCAAGCTGCGTAACAGGTTGGGTCTGGAGAAAGCAACCAAGCTTGTCTCTTGCTATTGTGAACTTTGTGGTGGTGCTGAATTAGACTGGTGAATATCTGAACACTTTTGTTATTGTTTTGTGTAGTATATTGTTATTTGTGTGCTCAATATAGACAATAAGTGTTTAATTTGCATTTAGTTGGTTTTCTTGAATCCGCGTTTAGCCCAGTGGGTCGGTTAAACCAGCCAACCCTGTGCTGCAGTTGACCAGATAGACCATGTTGAAGGGATCCAGGTCATAAAACTGCTTGTGCAAATGCTGAATGAAACACCAATAAATTTACTGTGCTGTGTAACAGATTTCTTTAGGAATAATCTTGATGAAGAAGATAGTACTCTCCTTAGATTGAGAGAGCCACCAAAGGATATCTCTCGAAAACAGAAGGCAGCAAATGCGACTACATGTTTCCTCTCATGCAAGACATCATTTATCAATTTCTGCAAACTATCTTTTCTTAAATAAAATCTACCACAGTACAAATTCCGTCTTTTATTGCAGTTAATATGAATTCGAACAGAACAAACTAGCTGTCATCCATCTTCATTCCAGATTTGTTTCATCAAGAAATCTTGATTATTAAAATGTTATAATCCTTTTAGTGAAAATGCATCAACTTCGAGTCACAGGGTTGTAATGCTAACATCTGGCTATAACAGAACCAAAACTGTTGTCATTTAGAGACATAGAAAATGCCACATCTTCCCTAATACTCCACATATTCACCACATGATATTTCTGTCATATTATAGGTATTTTAAAGCTCTATCTATCTCTTATTTATGTTGAAACTGGTGGTGTTTGAAGTTTTGTCCACATGCCTACTACATTGAAGAAATAAACCAGCAAATTCACAAGCTATATTCATATATACCATATTCGGTTAAATTAATGCCCAGGCTCAAGAAGACACCTTTACGGGTTTGACCAACACACAAGAATTAGGAAAGCGTCATGGTATATGAAAGCACTATGACAACTTCCATTGCCATCTGATGGTGTGATGAGCATCAAATACTTCTATGTCAAAATTCATTAGGCAAGACAGAAGATGCACATGGTGATCTCTTAATCCCCATGATATTTGAAATACTTCCCAGCATGGTGAAAGTACAGGTTACAAGAGATCATGGTGATGCAGCATGGACGCTCAAGCAATTAATGAATGTTTTGTATTCTGAAATACAAGTCAGTGAAGCAAGTTTTGACTACAACATGAAAAATGGAGAAGCACTCAAACCAGAATGTGTCATTCACTACTGAAATTACATCCTCTTTGTCTTCACTCCGTGTTAATTGGTGCAAAGAAGTTCACTCCTAGCCATAGTAACCATAACTAAAAATTCCGTACCTGCATATACTGCAAAGGATCGCAATCAACGCACAATGATCACAGACAAGCGACAACGACTGGACATTGTAACAATTAACAGACTGTGTTTTAATTGTCTTCGTGAACATCCTAATGTGTGTGAATGTCGTGCCAAGGATCGTTGCCAGAAGTGTCGTCAAAAGCATCACACATCACTCTGTCTTGGCAATAACCAATCTGATGAAAGGGAAAAATACATTACAACCCAAGACCAAGTAGAGATCATGTAACGGTGGCTCCAGTGAATACATCTGGCCGACCTTCAGATCCTGTATTACTCAATACAGCGACAAGCAATCTCCGCAGCGACAACAGTAAGGTTACTGTCGACATACTTTTAGATGAGGGTGCTCAGTGTACATTTGTTACAGTCTACAATCAGGTGTTTAAAATAGGCAAGTCAAAATATCGTAATGAGTCTACAAATATTTCGTCATTTGGTGAAACAGACAAAAAACGAAGTATGTTGACGTAGTAGTACTGAAACTAGACACAATACCTGGTGACATATCTGCACTTATACTTCAAATAACCACGCCAGTCAAGAACTACATTGATCTAACTGTGATGAAACATCCATATTTACGAACATTACCACTGGCCAACCAAACCAAAATTGGTGTCTGAAATTAACTTACTAATTGGTGCTGATTATTACAGGATGATTGTAGAAAATAATGTGGTGAGGGGTCCTGGTCCAACAGCAGTTGCATCTAAACTGGGATATCTTCTCTCCGGACCAACTAATCTGAAGAATACATCAGCTCTAAATACCATGGTTATGTAAGACGTTAGTCACGAATGCAGATGATCTATGATCTGAATCCTGGGATCTGGTAACAATCGGTGTCAAAGATGGCCCAAAGAATAAATCGTGTGAATATGAGAAATATAGTAACGATCATCTGAAACTAGAAAATGGAAGGTATAAGCCTGATTGCCAACGACTAATAGACTCACACCTAAACTATGTGTGGCATACATCAAAATAATTCATATCTGACTATTTGGAACGTGGCGTCATTGAAGAAGTAACTGATGATTACAATACATGATTGTTTACAGGACCATACATGATAAACAATCTTCTAAGCATTTTGCTTAGATTCAGATTACATCAAGTAGCATAGGTCAGCGATATAGAAAAGGCTTTCTTGAACATACAGCTGACAGAATATGACAGTAATTACACTAAATCCCTCTAGTTATCAGACCCCATTGAGCCAAATGCTATCCACAAAGTCTACAGATTCAAATCTGTATTATTCGGCTCAGTGAGCTCACCTGGACAAACATCCCAGTCCAGTCACGGTAGACCCCCAGAGCAATATCTATATGGACAATGTCATCTTTGGCACAAAAACAGATGCTATAGCATACTATGGATAATTACTGCATGAAGCAAAATTCAAGCCGAGATGTTGGAGCACAAACGTTAGCACACTACAGTAAATAGCAAACCTTAATGAAGGTTCTTGGCATGACATGGCAACAAAATAACTTACATACTCACTTATCCACCTGTACAAAAACATTCGCCTGTATTCACCAAACGAGATGTCAGACATACATCTGCCTACTTCGATCCATCGCCCATCCATGTCAGAGCCAATATCTTCATTCAGAATCTTTGGATCATGAATGTACATTGGGATGAACAACTATGTGAAACTCTTGTGAAAGAATGGAATGAAATATGTGAGGACATGTTCAGAAATAAGTCGTCCATACTTCTCTATAGACAGCCAATCAACAACATATGATCTACACGCGTTTGCAAATGCAAGCATGAAAGCCAATGGTGCAGTAGCATATCTGGAACATGGAAATAAATCGCCATTTCTTATTTCCAAATCAAGACTGAAATCGTTGAAGGAAATTACTTTACCCCCTTTGGAACTAGTAGCTGCAGTTATCGGAACACAACTAGCTCAACTAGTTATCACAGCACTCAACCAACTCAAAATTAAAACGGTTACACTATGGAGTGATAGCTAGATAGTACTTCCTTGGATCCATAATCAAAAGAATTTACCACAGTTTGTATAGAATCGTGTGACAACTATAAGGAAATGACCTTTCACTGACACGAAATATTATCCTACGACTGACGCACTGAATTCAACCAGTCATCTTTATGGTGTAATGGTCTTACATGGTTAAGAAATGGTGATTGGCCAATATGTTTCACTGAAATTATTGATGTTTCCCGTTTCAGTAGCCTTGCTAAGAGGTACATGTTTGGTACTACGATTCTTCAAGTTCGTCAATGACCCTCAGGAACATATGATACTACAAATATCATCACAACATGCTGGAGTGAAGAATTCTCTACATCACCAACAGAAAATTATCTTAAATGACAACAACATTATCCGCTGTGGAGGTCATTTGCAAAATGCAGACATCGATTTTAGTATTATTACCACCAAACTGCTATTTTACTGAATTTCTGGTGATGGAAGTCCACATCTATCTACAGCAAACTGGACCTGAAACTACAGTGACCCAGATCCGTCAAACATGCTGCACGCCTACAACGGTTGGTCAAGGTGTTCCATCAAGCTATGTGTCACATGTCAGAAGGTCAATGGCATGCCATATCGCCTACCTGAAACACCACCTCTAAAGAAATGCCGTATCTCGGAGACCCCACCATTCAAAGTATCCGGTGTCGACTTTACAGGAGTTATATACTACCAGTCATCATCAACTTCGGGTCCACACAAAGCATATAGTTGCCTGTTCACGTGTGTTGTTACCAGAGCGGTACAGCTAGAAATCGTAACTGACAGGAAAGTAGATTCACTTGAGCGAGCATTCCGTCGTTTTGCGGGGCGACATTCACTGTCTCAACAAATGATATCCGATAACTGATCTGCATTCATCTCTGGTGATGAGGAGATAATACAAATAATGAAAAATGACACAGTGAACAAATATCTAACTAGCAGAAGTGTTGAGTGGAATATCATCCCAAAGAGTGCACCATTGCTTTAGTAAACATAGACGAACTGAACAGGATAATTTTTTATCGAATCACAGATAAACGAGAGACGGTTGAATATGTGTCATTTGACATAAAAGATCTCGAGCCAATTACACTTTCGATGTTACTGTGTTGTTGTTCAATAACAGCATTCCTTCACCAGCAAATTAATTAAGATGAACTGGATGACCCAGTTTACAGCCATACTATAGTGGTTCTGAACAAAACAGTCAGACGTCTTGACCTACTCATCAAACATTGTTGAAATAGATGGAAGTCAGAATATCTCAGCAGCTTAGGAGAAGCACACCAGGCTTATGGCAAAAAAACAGCCGGACAATGTGACCAAATTGAACCATGGACACGATGGATTGGTACGTTCAGTTGACATTAAAACCAAAACAGGAACAACAAACAGGCCCATCACAAAGTTGTACCCACTCCAGGTTTCATTGGATGTTGACACAGATAGTTCAACGTTTCATAACCCTGTTCCAGGATACTGTGGCACAAACGGTGTCAAATCAACTGCCAGTAACCGGAGAACGTAGACTAGTTCTTGGTACTGCTATTAAAGCTAGAATGCTGCTAAAGAAATCGACTAGTGAACTTTCATCATAATCTTAACATTACTTGCCTGTAATAACATTATGCTATGATTGCTTTAGAATTTATTTTTAATCATCATTTAAAATCTATGCGATCACATATCTCGCACAACATTACCATCTCAACTCCCAAACTGTGGGTAAATGTTGACGTTATGACAATATCAGTCAAACATTACATCATTTTATATGTTGCTTATGAATAAAGATACAAAAACAAGCATGGTGTTTTCCGCTCTTAAATACATTAATTAACGACATTAGATGGACAGTATTAAACATCAAGGCCGCATTCAATCAGTCATATTCGATCCGGACCGTATAATATAACTAATTCATTGTTTGCATGCCGAGTTCCAAGCACTGTTCTTACTTCAGCAAAGTGGTCATATCATTTTCTTTTAGGTCAATGGGTTATATCCACAACTCGGGAAGAAAACCGATGCAACGGGAAAGATTCATGCGATTCTCCAATAAGGTTTTTGCGCATGATAACCATACAAATACTGGTTGGATATCGTATGAGCATAATTTATTTACCTTCTTTTACTATCGTTTCGATATTGGGTCATTAAATTTCGCAAAGATCTAGTATTATAGATATGTTCATTTGTAGTAGGCCTATATATATATATATATATATATATATATATCAAATATATTGTCATAGTTTTCTTATATAGATGCCGATTCGTAATGCAACTTTGATATTAAACTCTCAACTCTTCCTAACAGATTGTGTAAATTCCCTACACTCCCTAGTTCCCAAATAATCGTTTCTTGTGTTCAGAATGGGGATATTTATATAAGCTATGTAATTATATACGCAAAGGTATCTTAAATTATAAATGGATTAATTGCCAAAATATATGTTTTGTGGTATTTGCTCAACGACGTTATTCGCGCATTAACGTTATTCCAACATGGCGGGAAAATGCAGTTCAAATGGAAGACGGCCATTTTGTTTAAAATGCTAGGAGCGTCTGAGGGAATACATGCGTCAAGAATGAAATTATGGACTAAACGTGAAATCATATCAGGTTTATTAACGTTCGGGTTTTTCAACGCATTCATAAATTGCTTTATATCACATTAACAGAACAGAAGAAATAGCTTTATTTAATTAATAAAGTTATAGGGTTTTTACAGACATTTATTAATATTTGGGTATCGATCATTGTACAACGAATTTGAATTGCTCCAGCTAGTAAGGGCACATTTTTTAAATATACAATATTATTATTATTCAACTTGAAATGCTCTAAAGCCGTTAATTTACATTTAGAACATAAGTCAAACATGTTCCAAGCTCGATCATATATACTGATATAGCACAAATATATTTTATGCACTGGTTTATATATTAAAAATAAGCTAATATAAATAACTTATTCCACAGCCTCGAAGATGATCGATGCTCGGAAATATTTATCTCCGTACATGGCTGGAGGTTTTTTCGCCATGAAAAGTGAACATGATTCAGATCGCGGCTATCTCTCTGGTGTGTGTGTGTAGGTATAAGTTATATATATATATATATATATATATGTGTGTGTGTGGATCAGAACGCTTAGATAATATAATAATTAAACACGTTCTGGACGAATACCCGCGTACAGTGCATTTTATTAACAAACAAGTTAACGAGAAATAGATCATTTATAAAAAGATTTCGCGTGTTGTTTATGTTGCAATTATTAATGTAATTCCTCCATTTGACCCCATGTGTCATGGTTTCAAATTTACCTTCATAAAGTTTAGCTTAGTAATCATTATGAAGCCAATCAGGAAATAAGCCAAGAGAAATCTTAATATTTCTGTTTATGCTAAACTTATTGCACACATACAAGCTCGACTAGCTTATCTGAATATCAAGAAATTGGAATATATGCCCAGGCTCAGTCAAGCAATTCATAGACACTATAGCGTGTACGACATTAATTTATATAGTTACTGAAGCTCAACTTCCATTATGCTAAGAATATAAGTCTGGTAAAATGTACAGTAGCCTACGAATATTAACTATAATAGGATCACATATGATGAAAAGAAATTAATTGAAAATGTCAAGAATCATCATATACCTATTAACTTAAATTTTTAAAGTATGGACAAATTTATTAAAATATGCAGAAAACTTGATTAAATTGTTATTCGTAACCAAGACGTACATCCACTTATATGACCCACATATAATTGGCATATCAACGTATATTGTATATTCAATGTAATTTTTGTTTTGAAGTTTCAGCCATACATAACGTTATTCACCTTAATTATAAATGTATTTTTCTGAATGACCTGGACACTTCCCCAATTTACTATGTAGCTCTCAGAAAGTACAGTTTGTTCTTAGGATCCAGTAGTATATGCATTTTTATATATATATTGGTATATATATATATATATATATATATATATTGTATATGTCAACATGTTAAACCCCCTAGCTACTGATGGGTGTTTTTACTCAATTCATCAGTCAGGTTGTTATTTCTTATTCATCAATGTCAAAGTTCATTGTATTTATACTTTTCACAAAATACTTTTACTTACCTGTGATTTTTAGATTTGGTCTTTCTTACACACAATTAAACAAATGAAATAAACAATAACAGTATTTCTTTATTACGGTTAAAATATTTATTTCCGACTCAAACAATAATATGTTCGTATAAGAATTTTGATTCCGTATTGCATCAGTGAAATATAAATGCCAGAATTACAATATTCAATTTATATGTTTTAGTATTATAATAAACCTTATCTGGCATAGAGCATTTACAGCAAGATTGAAAGAGTAATATTGGGATTAGTCTTGTGGAAGTCCTTTATGTTACGCTATTTTAGTGAATTCTCTCCTCCATTAGAGTCTTAGTTGCTAATTTAGAAATAATCTGCAGTTTCTGAATAACACCAGACCTTTTTAAACACATAAGTGTGTTTTCTCGGGAGACTGTTTTATATAACGTTATTATTAAAGTTAAAAAGCAAGGCTAATGCTGGCATTTTTGGCAGTGCGTGCAAGAGTCTACCATACCTACTTGGAAACATACATCTGTATAATAACATTATAACTCTGTTATACACGAATAAATACATACAAACATGTAAAATTTTAATTAAATTTTTATATTTCACATATATTTGCCATGGTTTATAAAACACTCCCAGGGGGTGTTCAAAACTATACCTGGAAGTTACTAAAACTAAAGAAAGTAATGATTTGGATAAGCTGTAAAAAGTATGAAATGACCTTGATGATCATCTACAAAATCCTTAATCTAATGTGGGACTGGTCATAATTATTGAAACTTGTTCACTTTATTTGTGTTTCTCATAAGTTAGTTTTGCTGAATCCATACCAGATTAGTAAATCACTGTACATTAGTACAATTAATCCAGATAAGAATCATTCATTGTCATTTGTAGAAATCATCAACAAACACACAGCACAAAATTAACGGTCAACTCTGCACTTAAAAATTGACAACAAGTAAAGGTTTTTTTATAACATTGGTAACATATCATCATTATATAATAGCCTTTTCCATGTTTATCAGTTCACTAAATAGAGCTGACCCGCCACAAATGCAGTTAACCGTTTCTCCGACCGCAGCATAACCAAGTCTTACAAAAAATCCTGCTGCTTTCGATGCGCTCTGTAACCTGATTGGCCTTCGTACGTGGCCCATCATTTCTCGTTCCATAGAGTGGATGATCTCTGAGCCGATGCCTTGGTCTTTGTAGCCACGTTTCACAAATATGTAAGTGATGATATGATAGTAATTGTCCAAGAATGATGTACCTATTGGCTCACTCAGGTGTCGCCATGCCGCGCTGTAACATGCCACAGCAACTAACAACTTGTTGTTCGGTGAATGAACATCGTAAGTAAAAAGAATTCTGTCGTGTTCGGGCGGATCAAACACCGCATTACACGATTCATAGGCTAACTGTCGGAACAGATGCCTATTTCTGTTACTTCTGGTGACTCTCTTTACTTCAATTTGTTGGTGCTGGGTCCTGGCAAGAAAATACGATTAATGAACATATAGAGTGAGATGTGGCTAAATACTAATACATTATTTGACTACAGACTATGACATAATATAATGGAAATAAACTAGATTTCTATATTATAACTCAAAACCTCATATATTATGAGGTATAGATGTAACTCAACAGCAGTAACATAGATTTTTGCCTGGATGTGTGTGAGCAGTGCTGATGCAGCTGTTGACTGGGCTGTTTCTGAAGCACATATCAAATGTTAGTGCATATATTCAGATATGGAGGCTCTTTCTCCAACATGGTGTGTGTGTTTGTGTGTACTATACTGTAAGAATGTCTAACACACATCTAAACAAAAAAAACCCCAGTAAAGCTGCTGTTTTATGGTCACTGTTTTGCACAACTTAAACTGAATGGGGTAGGCCAAGCAAACTCCAAAGGAATGAGGCAAAGTGAAAGATGAAACTTGCTTCTGATAAAGCCCAGTCAGTGTTTGAACCCAGATGGTACAGATCTGTGACCAACCATGCTACCAGTTAGGCCACGCAGGCACCCTCACCACCCAAATGAAAGATAATGGATACACCAATTAATACCAAATTTGGATTCATACTGTATGTAAGTTTATTTTTGTATAATTATAAACTATTCAGTATATTGAGGGCAACATTAAGATCTATGAGAACTAACTGCCCATGAGGACCAATGATCCATTAGAACAGCAGTTCACTGTCAACCATTAGGTATGCTGGTACTTAGCACATATTGCACTGTAGCAAATAATAAATGAATAATCCTTAAAGAATTTCCAAAGTGATGTCACTTCCCACTGTTTATCTACCTTGATTCACTGGTACTACAAAACACTTGTTCACTATTTTAGCAGTTAAGTCTGTTGAGCTTAGCATCAGTCATCACATATTTGATGTCCAAATTAGTTCAGTAATTTTGCAAATCCGACCCAGAAAGGGATGGTCTAATAGCAAGCCAAGGAACAACATCCAAATATGTTATTATAGTTCTAACAATACCAATCCCTGTAGCTACCAATGAGTAGACTGGAAAGGCACAAAAAAACTAAAAAGGCAGATGGCAATTCATGATAAATCCAAACTGACCATAGGAACCTCTCTGTGTGAAATAATTAAGCCCCAAGTAAAGACATAATTGTGAATTGAATAGATCATTTAGTAATGCTTTGCTTAATGCATTTAAAGCTTGTAAGTAGATTGCTTTAGAATATCGGATCTATATACTTAATTTATCAGAATATACCTGATAAATATCATGAATGGTAAGGTGAATAAAATTAAAATACATCGGATGCAATAAAGTTTATTGCATCTGATGCATAGGAATACTTTATTACAAAGTGTTCGTATGTGCTATAGTTACTTGTATACGTCATACAGATGGACTTATAAGTTGGAGGCATCAGTGCTGGATTCAGACACAGATTTGTTGCAATGATTACAAAATATTTAAATCTAGAGTTATTAGGGTTTTTCCCGCTCCATCAGAAAAGTGGCCAAACAGTAGGACTCGATATTATTTCAGCATGCGTTATCAATATAACTTGAAAAATGTTGACTTCTGTGACACCAGGCTTCAATCCAGATCAAGTGATAATCCGATAAAGTTCTGGTGAGCTTTCATATGTGCAGGCAATATGTCGGGTCTTCTAATGACACCCGCACAGTAGATACTTACACTGTTACAGTAAACACATTATCCCCTATCAGAGACATCAAACACACAGTTACATTAAGGACCTCCCTTCTTGCCATATCTTTATACTTTAATTCACGATAAGAAGCCACATCAGATCATCCCAACCATGACACGAAGCCACAGAGGATTGCCCACTTTCCAGGTTCCCATCATTAATACTAACCAATACATTCTGATACTCGAGCTGAGAATCAAAATAAAATAAAATGTGCTGTATACAATAAGATACATGCATCATAAAACAGTTATGTGATGTTAATAGTAAATTAAATATGAATTTTAGTAGTTTCCAAACTAATTCTAGATAACATTAACTTGATACCTAATCTAACCATTTAATTAGTAAATTGGTGCATTATTGTTTTTAAATCAAATATGCCAAATACAAGCATCAAATATTTAGCTAATCAAAAAATCAAATGCAAGCAATTTCTATTTGTAGATACAAATACAAGTATATTGGCTGAGATGGCAGTTATTTTATGTGGCTGGCTATCTCAAATGAGGGAGATGCATATGGACTGCTTCTAAACAAACTTATTTGGCACATTCAGTGGAGAAAACCTTACAGGTTACCTGGCTGGATGAAAAACTCCTACTACTATACAGTCTATACTGCCACGGCAGGGATTTGAACCTGCGAACTCCAGTACAGCACGACCATCGGTAAGGACACCCACACTGTAACCCATGAGGCCATACAGGCAGTATCTGACTCTATCCCTCTTGCTAATAAACAGAGTGCTGTAGTTTATCAAGAAAGCATAATTTCAAATGTGAGTGGTAAAGTTTCCCATCAATTTATTGGGGAACCATTTCAGGTAGCATTCTGTCTCAAGTGGTGAAGTTCAGAAGTGGAAAAGTATCCAATTCCCATTTTTTTAAATACTCCAAAGAATGATAGCCACTTAAGAGACAATTTATAATTAAGAGACTGGTTCACTTCATTTTATTCCTGTTTATGTTACAAGTTATGATGGTTTGTTATAGCATGATATTTCAGGAAATTTTATGTGTCGGAAACTGTGATACCATTTGGGTTGGTCTTACGGGACAAAGGAAAATTCAGACTCAATCATACATAATCTCAGATCGGGTTGTTTTGTGGCATAATTGCAGGTTGAATTGTTTATCTACATGTATCTCGGGAATAATAGCATGACACATTATTTCACTGCCTTATTTGATACACCTGTCAGATCTGTAATGTTTGTCGCGTGAATGGGTTAAAGCTGTCTAGGATACTGTCTACAAATGATGCCGATATCCCACTTCCATATTTTAACCTTCTTTGTCAGTCTGAAAGTTAATGCCTTTGCTGGGAATTGGGCGAATTCTGCATTTTGAAGGCATTCCATGATGTGCTGTCACATCTGTGTTACTGTACAATGAAATTGATGATGGCAATAAAGCAGTTATCAGGGATCCCATTTCTGTACTGTAAGACTATTAATTGTGATATATGTGATTGGTTTTTGCATATGAGGTTGCAACATCTGGGGGGAGGGGTTCCAGAGTCAGGTGGCATCCAGGAAGAAGGAGTACTGCATTGTTCTTGTTCTGCAATAGGGGATGAAGAACTTTACAGTGTCTGATATCACATGGGTCAGATTGGACCACACTGGGATTCACACCAAGCCATGCCAATAGATCGTACTAACAATTTATGTAAATTAGAAATATGTCACATGATCTTTATCTCACGACTCATTTAGGATAGTCACACAGAAATTATAGTCTGCAAAGAGCAAATCGACAAAATGGAGGGACGGATCGACCACTTTGTTTCTCTTGTTATTTCTAAATTTATTGACCTAAGCTTACATAAAACGTACATTTTATTTCTACATACATTAATTGTTCAAAAGGATTCCACACAGAAAGCTAATGAAGATCAAGCACAGTGAAAATCTAACACAAACTGAAAGGCGTAAATGTTGCTTACAGACTTTTGAAATGTTGACACCTAGTGGCAAAAGTTAGAATTTTTACACCCCACGCTTTCAGTCGCTAATTGTTTTTTGATAGTATATTGTTTTATTGTTGCAAAGAAAACATAAAACAATTAATCAGTGATACATTATGTCACAATTAACCTAAAATTATTAAGTGTAATAAAGAAAGAATAGGGTTTTAATGTTGTGGTCGATTCTCCCCGCCTGGTCGAACCTCCCCACCTCTCACTCGGCCTACCTAGGCTAGTAGATTCTAATAGTAAGTAGTATTATACTTTATTAAGTTTATAGTATTATATAATAATTAATTTAATATATCAACCACGTTTAAAACAACAGTAATATTTTTTTTCATACTATCATCATTAAACATGTTCACCTACATATTTGTGTATAAACACTACAATATTTGAGGTGTAGTAACATAACTCATAAATATTAGCACTAACACCAGCATCGTCTCATAACCATGTTTGTTTATTTTCAAAGCACTTCCGTATTGTGAAAAACGTCACATCAGTGTCCGTTGACATGGAGATACTGCACAAACGACAAATTTGATGACGTCACCGATAGTGGCTTAGAACTATCTTGCATGAAAATATTACTACGCCAAAATATCACATTCTCCTTCATTCTTATTATTATTGCTCCACTTATACTGTAATTAAGGATATAGATTCACATCCAACGAATTACTGGAATTGAAATCTAATTTATTACTTTAATAAACCCTTGTTGTGGAACTATTTCTTCGGCGTATGCCGACGCATCGCGAACTACAGTGGTAAATCTTCTGGAATAGGAGGATATGTTGTTAAAAGATTATCAAAATGAGCTCAGAAATAGAAGAGCATATCACAAATAAATATGAAATAAAGAAGCGATTAGGAAAGGGCGTAAGTATAGCAACTAATTGTATGTTTTAATGTGCTGCATTATTTATAGTATTCAATCAGATCCTTTGCTGATTTATATTACTAACATAGTACACAAGACAAGTGCATTCCTATCTGTTTTTCGCTTTGCCGTATCATGCGTGTGGGTCTAGCACTCTACGACCTAGCCCTGGACACAGGAATTAGTCTGTTCGTGCTGTAATTGTTTCAGGCCTAACTTTCAACGTCATCTTTAGCTATTCATAGTTTGCGTGTGCTTCATGTTTGAATGCATATCACTATCAATACAGTTATAAATTCTAAATACATAATCGATGAAATTATTAAAATGTATAATAAGAGTAGGCTGTAATGATGCACTATCTAACTGGTCTTCATGTAATATCATATACTTAGAAGGGGCCACAATATTACTAATTAGACAGTTGTGCTTACAAGCACATGAAATTAAAGATAACTCTAGAAGACTAGATCTTGCTGCTGATAGTTAATTTCTTTCGTGGACATGGGTATAAATGATTGCTGTTTTATAATCATAAGCAGGGTTGACACTATGGAAATAAGTTTTGTGCTATTATTAGCATTTACTTTTAGTGTCGGCCTTTTCTTTATCATTGGTACATATTATTTGTGATATTTACACTCTCCTGCAATATCTATAATAATTGTTGTATTTATATGATTTGAAATACATAAAATCCATCAATCACCTACTTTAATGTACTGGGTTTTTTTACTTCACTTTTACAGTTATGTATCCCAATTTCTGTTTACTAAATTTGCTGTAATGGATAAAAGTCATGTTATGGAGTTATTCCAAATACGTTCACTTGATGTCAATAGACATTGTGATTTCCAAAAGGATGTCAATGGTTCCCAGGTGCAAATGATTGATGATTTTGTGCATGTGATAGGCTAAATGGGCCGCGCTACCTCCAAAGGTAATGAAGTGAAGTAAAAAATGAAACACCCTTCAGATCCCCATGCCGACATTCGAACTCAGGTGGTAGTGATCTGTGATCTAATGCACTATCAGTTAGACCACAGATGCAACCTGTTCCCAGATGCAGATTCTGGAGGATGAGGTATGTTAACTTCCCTCAAATTTTAAAGGTGTCATCTCATCATAAAGCTAAGATTCCATATATGCGTTATGTGGCTACAGCAAAAATGGAACAGCACGCAAACAGACGAGAGCACTTCCATATGTATGCGTACGGCATATGATTCGTCATGCGGCTGCATATTGATGTGGATGCTGTAAACCGAATCGCTCCATGTAGCAATTCATATAGCAATTTTAAAAAACGGACAAGGGAATCTAGAATATGATGGGATTAGATTCTCTGGTCAAGCTGAAGTGTTAATCGGATTTCTCCCCATCAAATTGTACTTCCTTGACCAGATTATGGTAGGCTCCTTGTTGGAGCCATTTCCTATTTATGTCATACAGCCACCAGTAGTGCTTACTTTGCTTGTTGGGGTTTTTAATTGCATAAATTTGTATGCACTAGCAATCAATAACAAGTTATGTTGCTCCATTTCCAACAGAGAAAGCTGCAATTTGGACTGATTAGCCATATCCTTGGCATGAAAATTTGGCATATTCTTGAATAAGCATTTTAAGGATGTAACAACAGGATATTGTTTTAATAATAATAATAAGTATTTTTGGGCATTTATAATCTGTAAATTCATTTCGGGGGAGTAATAACTGACACACACACACACACCTGTTGTTTTTTGCTATCCATTCTGTATTTCTATTGTATTGCCTTGTATTGTATGACAATATTTGGCAAAAGGACTGAAAACACACAGGAAATTGTATCCTGCATATATGGAATCTAAGCTTTAAGCATTTCTATCACACCCTCAATGGTCCTCATTTATTCCCCTATATAATACACATAATCTTAACCCATACAACTGTTAAATAATTGTACAGGAAGATACAAATACAGAGCTGCCAACCATTATGATGTATGTTGAATCATTACGATTTTCTGTTCTTCATTACGCCATACTCCCATAAATCTGCCTTTTCCCGTAATAGTACCATATGGTACAGTTCTGACAATATCTTAGCCGCACACTGTATCACACAGCTTGTATTTCGGGGACTATATCGAGGCTGTTGCTTGTTCAGCACAGCCTCTGTGCTGCTCACCACACAGCAGTTGCTCTAGAAGACCACATGGCTTGAAAGTAGTTGCTGCGCCAGCGAATCGGAATGGTGCACTTGTTCCAGGAGGGCCCTGGATTTTTTGGGGGTGATGTCTTTTACCTATGCTGGAGATTCTCTGTTTCATACAATGTGTTCCTGATACAGATATAGCGAATATATTTGGCAGTGGTCTAAGGCTGGAAAAATTGGTAGCCGAGACATGTGTATTTTGTCTTCGGGCTAGTGAGTAGTCTAGGACACTAACATGACCGAGCTACTGCCATTTTGAGGCAAGATATGCGATAATCTCTAGTTCGTTTATCGTGGAATGCTGTTTTGGAGCTCTTCGCAGTGGAAAATAGTTTCCTGATCTGAAATAATGCTATAATATACTGCTGTAGCCATTTCAGATGTCATATTTATAAATATCTACTGAATATAAGAACAATGCTTGAAGGATGGGAGAGATTTTGGTGATCTTGGCTGGTAAACGTCCATTTTGCATTATGATAGTCTGTTTGATCACTGGGTTTTTTCATTTTATGTTAATATTATGATAATACAGTAATCCTATGAAGATTTTAGTATAGTGTAAAATATGTAGTGTAATGATGTACTGAAAGTGCAGACTTGTGCATGATGACTTAATTAATTGTTATTAAATGTGGTAAAAATCTGATTAAATGAAAAAAGCAGTTGAATCTTTCACAAAAGAATACCTATGATATTAAATTGTTTTGGTATCAATAAATTACATTGTTTTATGAAGCATAGTGTCATGTTAGCCATATGTCGCATTTCACATGAAAATTATTACTCTTTCCAATTTTCAAACTTCAGATTTCCAAATATTTTATTTATATATTTAATGGGTGATGAATTGATCTGGGTTAATCTTAAAATATGTTTCATATTATGTAGAGAGTACTGTGCATTTTGTAGTTATAACTATTTATTTAATCTTTCTTAAAGTATACACACTGTAACAATGATGGATGGTTTTCATTTTTAAAGTTAAATCATACAATCTATATATCACCGGAAAGGTCTGTCACTCAGAAATACACTGGTGCAAGAATTATGCTTCTATCTTATACATTGGGAGTTCATTCTTAAGTCTGGCCCTATCACAAAATGATCTGCCGATTTCAATGCCATATTTCATTTATTCACGTGAAGGCCAATTTTATATGAAATAACATTACTTTTTATTTATTAATGCTATACAGATATATAGTAATATATCAAGTTATTTGAGTGTATTATTTGTGCTTGAATTATTATGATAATGAGGTTCTCCAAAGGCTTATCTAAAACTGAAGAATGAAAATCTGCATCCCATGTCATCAAAGTAGATCATGACACCACCAATCATAAATACAACAACCTCCAACAAATATTTTAAGGCAAGTTATCATAATAATATTTAACGACAAGTTTATTTTTGTACCAGCTTATAAACTAACAAAACAAATGAATGCAAACACAGATAAACTGAAATTAAGCAAAATCCCAGCAAACAAATCAACATTGCAGACTACAAAATCAAATTATTCAGGGTGCACAAAATGATGAAAAAATACATCAAATTATGTAAATATGCTGCACCAATGTTTGAACTAACTTAAAAGACAATCATGTCATCAAACAGTGCAACAGTGCAATTAAACAAAACTGGAATACAAAATTCCCATTAGATTCTATATAATTATCTCTAGATCATGAGGTTCATAGTCTTTGATATGTGTCAATTGTATTCCCAAACTTAAAATCAGATTATAATGATTGAAATAGTCATTGTTATTGAGATACCCATACAGGTAATGAATGGCATTTAGATTTTATTTATTTTGTAGGATGTTTTTAATATTTTCTAAACACAATCCATTATTAATATACTATAAAGTGATGATGTCAAATAAAATATATAAATATATTTACATGTGCATATGTCTACACAAGAATATGTCACTTTGTCAGTAAGTTATAATATAGGATTTTCACAACACTGCGATTTTTCTGCAATAACCAGTTCAAACCAAGGGATGCACACGAATTTGCTGGGTGACAATTGCTTCATTTGGCAATATATGTATTTAATAGTGATTAATGTATTAACTTCTAATTTTCTCAAGCCTTTTTCACTAATATATCAAACAAATTATCATTCATTTCAAATTCACCCACAATTGCATACCCTAAATGTCAAAATATCCAAACATAATGTATATCTATATAATCAGCGAGACAGTAGCATTCGAAAGCAGCAGGAATTGGCATGATATCTGTAACAGGTCTGCACAGAGCTGCTTAAGAAGCCACTTACAGTGTCTGCAAACTAACCAGAGGTTGCAAACTAAAATAAATTTTTCCAAATTATTAAAATACAGCTCATAAGCTATCTATTGATATGACAAAAATGGTTATAGCCTCATTACTAATCAATGATATTAGGTACTGAATTGGGAATGTTTAGCATGGTAGCAGATAGGCATAACAGTAATTTGTTTTTCTTTTCAAGACATGTAATTTTCTTCATATGCATCCATTTGATTCCCTGATATCAATGCATATTCTTTTCACACAATGGGTCCTTCTTTTTGAGAGAATATAAATTATGAGTACCACTAACTACCTGAATCATAAATTATCATACTTGATTAACTTCTGTAGAAAGAGTTCCAAATATATTTTATTTGTGACAAATGATCTCTGGGATATATATATGTGTGTATGTATATAACTATGTGTATATATATATATATATATATATATATATATATACCCAATGTTAAAAAACATGTAATACATGTATATGAAAATAATATCTACAGAGATGAAGTTTCCAGCAGGTTTCAGTAAATGTCACAGTTATAACTTGTATAAATCTTCCATAGACAAATAATTCTTCTTCCATGTAGGCCTAAACATTCGACAGACAATTTCCGCGATACATGTGCAGTCCGCATCTACTGTGATTTGTGGGTCAGTGAAGCAATATAGTAGCATGGAACAAGAAGTGTAATTTACTAATTGTTTGTAAATTTATGTTTTGGGGGATTCACAGAACTAAATCTATCTACAAGTTCTTGTAGAAATTTCATTTTTATTAAATATAACAGAATTATTTTTACTAATAGATAAGGTTATTTGTATTGGGAAAGTTGATAGTTAATTTTTGCCTGAAAACTTACACGGTATGGAAAATAAATCATCAAATTTGAAACTGTAATAGACATTTTATCAAAATATGAAACATATTGTGATCTCACGATTGGTAAAAGAATGTTTTTATCAGATGGTTCAGCAAGCCTAGAGAAATACAACCCGCAAATGGATGTTCGCTAGATAGCGCAGTCATCGCAGAAATTGTCTATTATTTGCCATTAATGCAGTGCCTTTCAACATTGTCTTTTCACACATTTGGTTCTCCTTTTTGCAAAACAAATTTGTCAGTTTGTTTTCTTAAAAAACTACAATGGCTGCTGGTAAAACAGCATATTTAATTCAGGATTTAATTTGTAAATCTATCAACAGTAAAGCACCTAAATTTTGGAAACTAATTCCAAAAACTTACACATCTGGTCAGGTAGTATTACAAGTACATGTGTCTCATCTCAACATGTTTCACAACCATGAAATAGCAGAAGTGCACCATCTCTTGAAAAATTCAAATCTGTTCTAAAAATAGACATGTTCAAAGTTGTTTCACTTGTAAAAAATATTTATCATTCAAATTTCTAAATGGATTTTAGCTAAAGAGCCTTTTTGGTGGATTTTAATAGTGAGAGTGCATTATTAAATCTATATTATTATTATGTTTCATTTACAATTATATAATTTTGTGACATGACTACCTGAAGCGTTATGGAGTAAAAGGAGTAATAAATGTGCATCACTTTATGTTTGAATATTTATTAACTGTAGCAAGTAGCCTCTTCTTGGTTATAACAAATTTCCGGGAATTGTTAAAGTTTTATATGTTACCATCTAGCTAACCAGGCTAATAAAACGAATCTACTGGGCAGCAAATATTATCATCAGCATCTTTTAAAGTTTTAACTTGTCTTAACTAAAAAGGATGAGTGATAACTAAAACCTGTAATTTGAAAACTGTCCTGCTTTTTCAATATATATTGTCTTATTTTATTAAACAGATGGCGTGTGCCTAAGAAAATATTTTATTGTTGCAGTATAGTACAGCTTTTGCAACAAGAAAAATTAAATTATTTTGCATTTGTAATACTCTCATAGCATTCCTGACATGAGTCACAAATGTTTTCAGACAGGATGGAGGGAGTAAAAAAATGTTAAGAAATAATAATTTAAAAGTTCAGATGTGATTTTAATATTCACACTATTCTATCACAACACAGAGTCAAAATATTGGACAGTGGAAGAGATGTTATAATACGAACTGACAGAACAGAATAGTTATGTTATCACAATTATATTACTTTAATAACTGACTATAAGATAACAATAATTATAACTCAACGTGTTTAATAATATGTTATACATTGAGAGTAATTAGTGTGGCACAGGTCTGATTTCATGAGTATACTGGTAGTATGACTCAGATAGTAAGACAGTAAGTATTTCTAAAGTATATATATATATATATATATATATATATATATATATATATATATACATACATAATCATTATGCTTAAAAATATAACTATTACTGGGAATAATTATTACTGAAATATGTATATTTTGCTACATTAATTATATTTTGTATCTTGATGTATAGTTACAAACAGATTATAGACTAACTAGAAGGTTGTATTTAATCTTGTAGTACGTTAGACTTTGGTTATAAATAATCATTAAACTCTATCATAAACAAACAAGAAACTAGCATCTTTTTCACAGCTTCTGCAGGCATTATCTCTTGTTGATGGATTTGTTCTATGAGCTTTCTGAAATTAGATTTGTTTAATTAGATATGTGCATTTAGAATCACATTTAAAACAAATGCGAATTAAGTTTCAAGTAATTAATTTTTCTTCTGTTGCATAATTAGGTAGGAAATGTTTTCCCCTGTAATTTATGTTTTGATAGTTCACAGTTACTAGTTTAATGTTATATTTATTTAACATAATTCAGAAATAATTAACAGCATTAATTAATTATTTTCCCTTGATTTTTAGTAATCTGTATTTTATTTGTCACATGATGGAAGAATTAAATTATGTTACTGTTGTTCACATATTAATAGGCATATGGTATAGTATGGAAGGCAATAGACAAAAGAACTGGAGAAGTAGTTGCTCTGAAAAAGATCTTCGATGCATTCCGAAATCAGACAGATGCACAGGTACATATTTATGTTACTATAACTGTATATATTTATGTTACTATAACTGTATATATTTATGTTACTATAACTGTATATATTTATGTTACTATAACTGTATATATTTATGTTACTGTAACTGATGTAGGTATTTTATTTACTTATATATTAAAGTCATTCATTTGGATAGTTTATGTGGTATAACACTAGTTTGCTCTTTCTGCTTGTTATATTAATATTTATTAAATTCAAATATAAATAAAGCAATTTTAAATTTAACAAACAAAATCTACATTTTTAATAAATGAAACATACTTTCTAGTTGTATTGTAAGAGAAGTATTTTATACAACTAGATCTTTATTTGTTTGATTTTATTTTCCAGAGAACTTTCAGAGAAATTATGTTCCTCCAGGAATTTGGAGATCATCCGAACATTGTGAAGTTACATAATGTATTAAAAGCAGAAAATGATAAAGATATTTATCTAGTTTTTGAATTCATGGGTAAGTTTACGTGATGTACTATTTTTCGTAAACAGAATTTATTTAGTATAAAGAAAATTTTGTGTTATTCATTGCCATAATGTATACTGTTATTTGATATAAACAATTAGAATTTTAACACAAGCTGTTATTTTTTATTATGGTGCTAATTTGTGCTATTATAGCTTATTATAAGTGACCATATTATGAATTACATTCGATTAATAGGATTATATAATATATTGTTCATTATAGTATTAACATTCAGAATTTACAGTACAACAAGGTGCATGGTGTTTTCATAATTTTTCTATTCCAGACACAGACTTGCATAATGTGATAAAACGTGGTAACATCCTGAAGGATGTACACAAGAGATATATTATGTACCAGTTACTTAAAGCTACCAAATATATGCACTCAGGGAATGTTATACATAGGGATCAAAAGGTTTGTAAAACTGCACACAGTTCTGCCTTATGATGTCTTTAAGATTGATTGCCTAAACATATTAATTCCATTTTTCTTGTTGAAGTTCATTATTATTATTATGAATTATTCATTACTTCTTTAATCCTTGAAGATAATTTTTTTTTAAACAAGCTGGTATTAACTCCGTCATAGGTTTTCTAAATAACTATTTATTTTGCAGCCATCCAATGTGTTGTTAGATGGAGAATGTTATGTCAAAGTCTGTGATTTCGGCTTGGCACGATCACTATCTCAAATAACAGTTGATGAACAAGGTGACCCCAATCTAACAGAATATGTGGCCACCAGATGGTATAGAGCACCAGAGATACTACTAGCTTCACACAAGTATGTCAGTTTGTTGATTATTTTACTTGTCATATATTAAAATATATTTTATTTATGCCTAGGTGAACTAGCACAAGTAAAAATATGTGTGTGGCAAATCCATTGTTTATGTTAAAAACTGTTTTCTATATGTGGCAGTGTTTTTGTTCCATAAAGGTACACAAAAGGTGTTGACATGTGGAGTTTAGGTTGTATATTGGGAGAGATGTTATTAGGAAAGCCATTGTTTCCTGGTTCATCAACGCTTAATCAGATAGAAAGGATATTGAGCTCTGTAGATCCGCCTACCAAGGAAGGTTTGTTATTAGTACAGGATGTAATTTAGTGCATGAATATGGATATTACGTGAGATGGTATTGACCGAAGGATTATCATATGTGGACATCCACTGTGAAACATATAGTTACTTTGATAAATATATAATATTGCATACTGTATATATATATGTATATTCTGTAATTATCAATTATGGGGCTAATTGTTGGTATGCTTATTTCTGTTAGATGTTGAAAGCATTGAATCTCCATACGGTGCATCAGTAATAGAAAGGGCATCAAAAAAGTGAGTTACTTTAGTTATTAAAGGAGTTATTTTACCTTTTACCAGTAAATAGTTTCTATTGTGGATGATATTATTGTTCCAGTTGTAATTATGTTCAGATCTAGTTTTCAGTCATATTTTTTTCTCATTTTTACTGTAGGCCTCGTAAACCGATTCGAGAGCTCGTACCTGATGCTCCAGATGATGCGATTGACTTGCTTAGACGCTTGCTACATTTTAATCCTGATAAGAGGCCAACTGCTGAAGAGGTCCTTAAACACCCTTATGTGAAGAGGTAAATCCAAGCTTCAAAAGAATTCGTAGTTAACCAGGCTAGTAAATATGAAAATCTGTCAGCCTTCAGATATCATCACTACCCCCCAGGGTATTAAACAGAATAATTAATTGATATGCCTAATTGTCTAATATCTGATCATTTCTTTAATCACTATTCACAATGGGAAACAAAGAGTAGCATATGTCAAAATTGTAACTTTTCACTTAGGCTATGATATGCCGACAGATATTTGCATAGTTATTTTTTTGTCATGGTTGGCAGCATTTATGATAAATAGTTGAGGCTGTGGTACTCTTTAAACACTTGCCCACATTAAGTACTTACGGGTATAATGACAGCAAATCCATGACATCTAAATCACCCTGAAACCAGCTTTATATCTGATTAATATATCTTACTACCTAGGACTGTATAATGAGTATTAATGATTGCTGAAATATTTAGATATTGTCAAATAAACAGTAAACATAATTACAATGATAATAAAATAGTTTTCCTTTGCTTTGAAATAACTGTATGCAGCCACGCTACAACACTTTAGGGTTCTAGGTACTAATTTTTATATATTCACATTTCTGATTCCCACAGAACATTTGTTCTAGTAAGTGGAAGCAAAGTTCAAATAATCATTACCAATGTCACAAAACTGTAACCCAAACATTTTATGATGAATTGGCATAAACAAATGCAGAATTATAAGTTAAATGACAGACTGATGAATCACATTAGAGCTGTTTTAACTAGTTACGAGACAGAACTATATGTTGTAGTACAAAATCATCTTGATACTAGTTAGGTATGAATGTGACAATGCATTTTTTTCCCAATATTAAAAGTATTTATGATCTTACTTTTTTAATTTTAGGGTCTTTTAAATATTTGTCATATTTCATAATTAGTGTCCTGTAGTGTTCTTTCATAATTATCTGACAGGTTCCATAATCCAGCAGATGAGAAGGTCATAGGTCGAGATGTTGTCCCTCCACTTAGTGATGATATTCAGTTAACAGTTGAAGAATATAGGAACAAATTATATGAGGTAGGTTTTGTGTGTGTGTGTGTATGCATATGCATGTGTATGTGCAAAAATAGTACTGATGGATTTATTATATCTATGAATATTATATAATCTGATTATGACAGTAATTACTGGATCTTCCAATATTGGAGAGGCACCTCTGTACTGCAATTGGTAGTGATCTCCAGTGCCCAATTCTGAATTATGGGACTGACACTTCACAGGAAAAAAGGGGGAAAATTAAGTGTCGTGAAAATTTCACGGAATATTTTAATTCCACAATATTAGGGAAATATTAGGGAAATTTTGGTTATTTATCAGATTTATTTTTTAGTTGGTGTTTCCTTTTACATATTGAGAAATTATTGTCAATGATTTTCCATCAAATGTTAAGAATTTCTAATTAATGAGTTTCACCAGACGTGTTATTCATCAGTTCAAAACCTAACTGAAACATCCATGGTTGCATAACTAATACTGTAGATGTCATGGCATGCTTTTTAATGAACTGATTTTATGGACAAACAAAATACAAGTGACATTTGGGGCAGCAGGCAGTTAGCACTATGTGATAATTTTTTTAAATATCTGGTGTGAACCTTTTATTGCCATCTGCTTCAGAATTTTGTAATATAAATACCTAGCCTTATTACTATAATGTACCAGAAATTATCAATGAAATTTGTAGCTGGTTCAGGGAAATGTTGAGGGGCTTCTTAAAGATTTCTGGTGGGAACACTGACCTGTGAATATAATCTCATTTCTCTTGCTTCCCATGTGAGACCAGCGCTGATATTAAGCAACGTAATCATGCACTCATTGTCGAGATGTTTTCCATTAGTTACGTATTGCACAGATATTCAAGGTCACATTTTTGTTGTAGATGATTTTACAGAAGAAATTAGAAAGACGGCGACGTCGCCGAGATGAACATAAGCACGAATCGCAGAGTAACAATAAGCCAGATCTGAATGATGACCACAAGGAACAGGCGCTACCTCCGAGTGAGCCGTCACCAGTGGAGAAGACACCGTCGCCATCATCACCTCTGTCACCTCCTCATTATCATCCTAATAAGACGTCGCCCGGTAAGACATCACCCGGGGGAGTGCTACATCACAATGATGGAAGCCGTACAGACAATAAACCATTAAACGTTACACCGCCAAAACACGTTGGAAATCCCTGTAAGTTGTAATTTCTATAATCCGGTTCTAATGATCTCGGCTTCTACTACCGTACTTTATTCGTTAGGAATAGAACAAAGATGGTGTGCTCCTCGTTGCCTCTCTGGAGCTGTTCAAATAAAAGACTACAATATTGTAGTTTTAGTTTTTGTTTATATTACCTCCCCCTTCATAGATCTGTACAGCCTAACACTCGCATCAGCTTTCCAGGCAGCATCCTATTTCTACTCATGAATTACAACACTGATTAGAATGCTGCTCTGCAAACCTCTAGGTTCTGTGTTCAAATCCAACTTGTACCCGTGTTTGTGGGATATGTTTCCCTGGATAGTTGCTCCTCAAATATAATTACATCCCAGTTGTGACCAGTGCCGAGGCTAAAGAACTCAACTGAACCTGTGAACTATAGGGTGTGTAGACCACAATAAGCCATTTCATTCAGTCAGATACCGAGTTTTCTGGGTGACTCAACTGAGGATTTCCCAATTTCTAGTCCAACATCTTACCAAGGAGATTCAGTATTTTACAGGATCATGATTATCTTATTTGTTGTGGCTTCTAAATAGTTTTTGGTGATATCCGTTTTAATTGTGTTTGCTCTGTCCTGTTGCCTTTAATAAGGGTGACTCAAAGGATGCGAGTTATTATGACATTGAATGTCCATTTTTTGCCAGTATTTTGTACAATGCTAGTCACTCACTCACGATGTTATTCATCTCTTACGGAACGTGATGTTTACTTATCTTTTACTGTGTACTGTTGTGTATAACTTGTATATCGTGTAATTTCTGCACCTTACAGCAGTGGCATTTGGCCGCACGACTCACCAACCTCCACCACAGTATGGCCCTTCAGCTCCACCGCAGTTCCAAGGCCGGCCACGATCTCAGTTTGTTGTACGTCAGAAGACTGCAGACAACCCGGGCCAAAATGTAGGTCATCTCTGTATTCTGTTATTGCTAACACACGATATTTAAGTCTAACTTGAAGGTTTTATCTTCTTACTAAAATTAATACTTGCTGTTCTGGAGCAGAATCGTGTTTCTAACATGTAAGATGTTTCCTCTATGATATCTAAATTACGTTTTGTGATGTGATATGCGAGAGGCAGCTTGCATGTGGCAGTCTGTAGGGACAGGATTCATCGACCAGTGCACAATCACAGCACATTAGCAGCACAACTAGTGTAATGAAATAGAACTTTAGTCACATTTATGATCATTATGTTTGTTTTGTACATAAACCGTACCGTACCACCACTGATCACCTCACTGCTCTCACATTGCCTCCTAAATGGACCACTTCAGGAAGACACGCAGGGACCAAAACAAGTGAGACTTTCTACAGTTGCTAACTTCCACTTTCTGCCCCGCATCCCGAATGCTGTTCCTCAGATTCGGCCAGTTAGCATGCTGCACAGTCCGGTAGTAACAGCTAGTAACAGCTTGTCGTTATCCTGTCTGTCTGTTAGTGGTTGTTATTACACAGCTCTTATCTTACACATTCTCTGTGTGTGTGTGTGTGTGTGTGTGTTTAAGAGAGAGAGAGAAAGAGAGAGCTATTGAAGCTACTCATATAAATAGCCAGCAGCTCAGATGACATTCAGTTAGCTGCTTAAAAACTTACACGATGTCATGATTAAACACATGTTCTGTGAAACCATTAAAAAATCTTAATGCATAACAGGGTCAGTAATTTGTCATAAAAACTTCATGATAATTTATCTTATAACAGTATATATATATATATATATATATATATATATATTGAAATGTTAATGGTTTTGATTACAATTAATAGTAATAATAATAATAATGACATTATTTTATGTAGTAGGGAAATTTAAATTTTATTATCTTTGGTGTGTGTGTGTGTGTGTGTGTGTGTGTGTTGCCTTATTTGTGTTGGAAAATTTATTGGCTGTTTTATTCAGTCTGAATGATTATGAAGCCTATCTAGGTCTATGAATGATATCTGTGTTCATATATAAATATGTCAGTCATTGATATTTATCATTGGTATCATAGGATAACAATAAATTCTCTCATATACTTTGAAAAGGGCCAATAGATTGTTACATTTGTGTTGTAATAGTCACTGTATAGTTGTGTGTATGGTAGCCATTTATGTGTGTGTGTGTGTGTGTGTGTGTGTGTGTGTATAAGTAGCAATATCGGTGTATAATCTGTTGTTTGCTTTCCAGTTTCTTTCATTCTGTTTCTGTTGTGTGAGGTTATAAAACATTATTCTGGCTAATTACTGATCATATAATTATATCATCAGCAACTTTGTGTGTTTGTCTTTGCCACTGATATTGGGTTTTTGTGGTCTCTTCTGAATATTCATAACTAGCTTTGTAGTGTTTTGGTATAAGTGAAGTATTGTTGTATTTAGTGCAAACAGCTTATATTAAATTGGTGGGGGGGACACACATACACACAGAGGAGCGAGTGGGGAGAGAGTTAGATGAGTGCATATCCACTAGATACTCAAATATATATTGACACATAGTAGCCTGCACTGCCACATATTAAGATTAGATTAATACAATATGACAGCCAAGGCCTGAAGGTAACTATATCAGATAGACAGAAGAAGAACTGATTAACATTAGTACATTATATCTCTAGGCAACCTTGACCTGATTATTCCCGTATTGTAGACTGTCGGGTGGTCATTAATATTTCAGAATTAATCAATCGGTAAGCTCATGTATCACGCCGTCCGTGCTTCATTCAGCCTGAATAATATTCTCCATGGAATGGTTACAGAATCGCTGTATTGTTGTCTTTGTTATTATATGGCTCCATTGCTGTTTGAAGCTAAGTCCTCTATATCTGAACAAGAAGTGATCAGTGTGTGTGTGTGTGATTTAAACTTGGGTCACTAATACACTTTCTGTGTCCTATGTGTATCTGATTCTTCTGATATAAATGTAGACAGGTGACAATGTTACAGCTAAGATGTTACAGTGTTCGACTCAATAATTGCCTAGTCATCTCATGTTCTGGTATTGTTCCATCTGTGTAAGCGTTATGCATTTTGGTAAACAACGACCACAGCTATTAAGTAACGTGAAGTAAATTATTTCATAACAGCATCATCATAATCGTTTATATCTAAATAATAATGTGTTGTATGATGATGATGATGAGCTGTCATTATTTTCAGCCGAGTGGATCAAGACCTCCCAGTCGTCAGACGTCGGCTCCGGTCGTTGGTAGAGTGGCCACTCCGGTACACTCAAGAACCAACTCAGCCGGCTCTAATTTCAGCAAGCAAGCCGGCAACCCTGTGATTACACGTGAATTAGGCGTTACTAGCTCCAAACTGGTAAGTATTCAACTGACTCGAGGTGTTGGTTTCAGTTAGCTTGGCTATAGTATGTCTAATATGTCTTTTATAAACAAGCACTGTTCCGTTGCCTCTAGAAGTCTTACGTTTATGGTCTGACTTTTGCCTGCTAATCCCGTTGTGGCATCTGATGGAGAACATTAAGATCACTTGATGAGTTTGACTGTGAAATCAGCATTTTCAGTTTTATTGCTGCTTTGGTCATTTGGCTTTATATGGTGAATGTGTCTTTGTTGGAATACATACTCACGAGATCGGGGGGCGGTGGAAGGTATTAACACTCGCTCAGACACATGCACACATACATACTGTATGAGATCACTGGCTTGCTAGCTCTCTTCAGAAAACTATTTGACATTCATATTGTTTTGTGTATTAAGTGTTACTTGGCGGTTTCCATATGTTCTATCGTATTGAATTAAGCTGTTCCATGTTTCATTATTATTATTATTGTCTGAAGATTTTATTTTTGTTGTGTCTTTCTTGTATTCTGTACATTGATTTAGAAATGTTTTTTCTTGACATTCCAAAATCATGGCTAACTGTTGTTGTTGTTGTTCTTGCATTACACACCATAAATCAAAGTTAGACTTGTGTACAGTATCTCTCCCTTGCTCTAAACTAATGCATCCATTGTACGAGAAGCTTGTTTTATCACATAATAGTCATCTTCTTTGTCAATCCTTCAAACCAAATGAGATCAGCACATTTCAGTAAGTGGCATTAAGTGCTTGCACGTATAACAACACCGAGCAGGTTATTTGATACCAATTACTTAACTGTGCTGTGAGAAGTATTACCACCTATAGCCAGTTCACCTGTGTAACTGTGGCAAACACTTGTTTCCTTAGAATCAGATGCCAGTTATGTATCCACGGCGATGGCTTCCACTGGCAAGTATCTCTTATAGCCATGGCAATGGTCTTCCTTTTGATGATTTGGTTCACTAAAATTAACAATTCATTCCCAGTACGACGCTGTGTCTGTAGATGGCTTCTGTTTTCATATGTAGATGTCTGTGCACTGATCATTATCTTCAAGATAGTCTATTTCACAGGTTATATATCTTAAAGTTAGACTCTGCAAGATGTTAATTCCTAACAATCTGAGTTAATCACAGCACCATTAAAAAATAGCATTGATACACAATAGACTCAGGGATGAGAGTTTTCCGGTTTTTGCCATAATTCTGTTTTTTCCTGAGCCAAAAATAACGTTTTGGGAGACGGGGAGTGGGTTAAACTGGTTTGAAAAAAAAATGTATCCTGTTTTATCCCCACTTTAGTAGTGTCGGATTGTCCTAAAAATGCCCAAAACCCAAATTTTTCCCCACACCCCCAGGTGCATGTGGCTCACTTTGCTTTGTGACTTCCTCTTCCTGCTTTTCAGGATTTATTTCAGAGGCCACTCTCATTCCTCAATGGTGAACCTTCATTTTTATCTACCAGAGACGTTCTTCGGGTTGAGCATCTCATTTGATAATATTACACCCCTCAGTGATATGTTGTAGATGGGAGGAGTATTGTTGGCTATTGTTGTCCAGTGACAGGCTGCCATTATTGATGGATGGTAAAATCAGGAATACAATACCATGCGCTACTCTGAAATGACTCGTGCCTGACGTCCAATGAGAAACTGAAAGTTTTTGATCTGCAGATTAACTGTGCTTTTCCACCGGCAAACGTTCCCAGTGTGAATTGTGATTTCATTTATAGGAGAATTAGGCTCAGGATTACTGGGAAGTGCAATCCATTTTGAAAATGCACAATGTTTGTGGATGTTATGACCTGAGAAATAGACTATTATATGTAATGTGTGTAATTTCTAATTTGAGTTGTTGATTTTTGTGTTGATTACCATTACTTCTTGTACAGTTATGTTCACTCTGTAGCTTATTCTGTTAAATAGATCACAGATTCCTTGTAGTGTTCCCGCTTTTTTTACGAGAAATTATCTCGCAATCCGTGACTGATGTTGATTTGAATTTTGATCATTTTGTACAACTGCTCATCATATTTTCATTGTTTTAAACAATTGGTAAAAGTTTAGTCCACTCCTTGATGTCTGTCTGTCCATCTGTCTGTGTTTCTCTCTCTCTCTGTCTCTCGCTCTCTCTGTCTGTCTGTCTCTCTTTCTATGTATCCTCCTCCTTTCTCTCTCTCTCGTGTGTGTTTGTGTGTGTTCATGTGTGAAATAATACATACTTAATTTATGTTATGACTTTGTATGGTATGCATTTGTTTCTTAATTTGATAATCGTCTTGCCTGAAAATACAAAATAATTTTTCCTCTTCAAATCTATTAACAGAGCATGCAGAAAAAAGAACCTAGAATATTGTTCACAAATGTCTATAAGGTAAAGCTGGCTGGCTAAATATACAATCATACTGGTACTAAGTGGCAGTGGGAGATGTACATTTCAGTGTTTGGGCACATTAAGCGTTGCTTTGTAGCATCTGAGCTTAAGTTATGGTTCACTGAAATTGGCACCTTTTGGTAACTTCATTTAACCAGCTCATAACACAACTTACCTACTGCACAGTTTCCCCTTGGCAGATATATCTATGTTCACTGTTTTGCGTTTTATACAGTAGGCAGTGTATTGGTTCCAGTAAGAGAGTTAGAATTTTATTCTCATACAATACTTAATATAGACTAATTAAAGCGGTCAAGAGTAGTAGTAAATCAGCATATTAATATTGATCCATTGAGTCCACACAAATGTAGATTTTATGTTTGTTAATGTTATTTAACTATAGGTGGTAGAATACTGATTTATCCAATCGTGGTTAAGAAAATACTTTTTACACACTCCACTTCAGATGTTGTTATTTGCTTAGTGCATTGTTCCTTACTTAGTGAAGATTTTATAGAGAATATCATTTGGCCTTTATTGGTGTTTAGTAGTGTTTGCAGGTTATATCAGAAGGGTGTTTCATCTTTCACTTTGCCTCATTACTTCAGAAGGTCAGTCGGTCCATTTAGCCTATGACATGCACAAAAGTAGCCATAAAACTCCGACATTTACATTTAAAGTGATAGTTAGCTTCGTAATGATTGATGTGAATATGCATGTCATAACATATCATGTTTTGACATGTTGAGCTCAATCACCAAACCGCCCCAAATATTGCAGACATGCATTCATTTGTTGCAGCAATCCATTTTCCATATCTTATTTTTATTTACCTTAATGTTAGGTTATGTGTTCAGTATTTTAGAATTATTTGTTTAATAATAATAATAATAATAATAATAAAGTAGACCTAGGAAATACTGTTACAATGAAGGTCCAATATGAGGTACCTAAATTTCAGTGAAATGATGAAATATTCATATTATTTATCTAAAACAGGAATCTGTAACAAAAAGAGCTGATATCTGTATTAGACTGTGAATAATTTTGTTTGTTGTGTTTTTCTAAAAATGTTAAATACTTCTGTATTTAAAATATGACAGTACAGTATTAATAATGTCTGCCAGACCTTATATGGCATTATGTAGGAAAGAAAATATCCCCCATTGGCCAGTTATATAATAATCGAACATACCTGTAGTATTCCTGGTCATTCTAGTTAGTATCTTTACATATAAAGGTTTGTGTAACTAGGTGTCTTTTCACATTATTCACAGACAGAAAATGTTGCCATGAAACAATAACCACATCGTGGAACATGCAGATTATATTATTTCCATTTTATTTGAGTCATTTTTATTAACATTGTTTCGTCTGTTAACAGAAAATGCAAGCCAGACATTAGTTATTCCAGTCTCCTTGGCAGTAGTAGTTAATACTAACATTACATCTGTTTACTGATATCATTTCGGGGGAAACATCTACAACATGTATGGTTGATCCAGTGTTTAGATTTAATATGTTCAGTGTTTGTCAATGACTTGTGTTTTGCCACAGACTACAGAGTTGAACTGTTTGTTTTCTGCCAAACAAAAACTATGATATTGAGCTTGTGCATTGCCATCCTCAGTTTTAATATCTTTGGTATAATTAACTCGGTCATTATAGATTTTTTTATAATTTCCAGATAAGTAGTTATTTCAGTATACAACCTCTGGTTCATTTGTTACTAACCGCGTACTAAATCCTTGATTTTTTGCACTGTTTAACACTGATATATAATCATGAGTAAATGCTCAAAAGTTTAAAGCAATGTGAATTTTGTCAAAATGAATTACTATACTAACGAAATGGACTTACAACTGCTATATTAATATAAATGTTCTCTAATATATGTTTGAGTTATTGAAATCTTGTCCAGAATTTATAGGCATAAGGTTTGTTAATTACTGTGTGTGATATGCTTACGGTATTTTCCATAGCATGTTTCACATGCTCTCAGTTTGTTATATGTGGAATCAGGAATGTGATCTCATTGTTTCTTTTCATTTAATTCTTACTTACAGATTCCCCATCAAAGACCGCCATCGGGCAAAGCTGAGCGGCCACGCCCTGTCTATGGCAAGAAGCAGTTTGAGAACACCCGTAATGCTCCAACCACTGGCGCGCCTCGAGGTACACTGGGTGGATACACACAGTCATACGGAACGATTACAGCCAGTGGATTGCAGTCAATTCAGGCACGGAAGTGGTAACAGAGTCTGTGTAGCAACTACACAAACAGAAGTTGCTAAAAAGGATATAAACATGTCTCGGAGGCTCCTCAGTTAATGCATGATTGTGATTATTTCTCAGAAGATTGTTCATGTAGGAGACGTGTACTTGACCGAATACATGGTGGTTGATAGAGATATTGTGATTGGAACAGACTGTGTTTCAGTGCAGTGTGTGATAACTTGGAGATGGTTATCAGGACAATTATTCCATATATTGCTGACTTCTGTTGGCTGCCATCAGTATTAACCTTGCTACTTATAGGCAAAGGCCTCAGACTGACATTCATGCAAATGTATGGGCATGTGTGTGTGTGTTTGTGTGTAACTGTTTATTTTTAATCATCTATGCCTACTATATGATATGCTGTGTTAGTCTCTGCGTATGAATTTAGCTGTATATCTAGCTGTGATCATTAGTGGCGAATCATGATTTGTTAGTTAATCGTATAACCCCAAACTTGGCAGTGAATTTAAACAGAGAGCTCAATCATATTTATTGCTATCTATACATTGCCTCCAGGTTTTGCCTGAAATATTCCTGCCAAATATAAGAATCTTAAAACTAAGTTGTTTTATATATATATATATATATATATATATATATATATCATAAATTGTACAGGTATTATGGTTTGGTTATGTGCTTTGCTGTTGTCTGTGATGACTGATCAGGAGACAAATCAATGCAATTTTGTTGAACTTTTATTATTACTCTGCAAAGGAAACATGAAAGAATATGGCAGACCTTACAATTAGTGGTTGTGTTTTAATTTATTCTTATCGCTTATCATTTGGTTTAGAGAGAAGGCATCTGTTTTGAGCCATTCAGATGGATTATTACACTGTTGCGGGGAAAAGCACACATGTTTTAGTTCTCTTTTAGGCATTCCAGAATAAGTATACAAATTCTGCGTGAAAATTTGCACGTCACATTTTGCTGGAGTTTCAGATAAAGTATGCGGTCATCAGTATTTACTGACACATTCTAATCATTGTATGTACAAACATTAGCATTATGATATATATATATATATATATATATATATATATATATACCTGTCGGTTGTTAACAGGAGTCATTACTTGATCAGGTGATCAACTTCAGATACAGCAGATGTTTAATATTTGTGTGTAACTAATTCAGCTGTAACAAAAATGTGTTTAGAAACACCATTGAAGAATATAACCGTATAGTAAAATATCATGCTTTATGAACTGTTTATGTGAAACTAATCATTTATGTTCATGTATATAATAAGGTAATGTGTGGAGATTTGGCAACCATTTTCTAGCTGTAGCAATGATAATTTTAGGGTCTTCACGAGTAAAACTGCACCCACCGGTAATTGTTTCACTGTCACGATGTATATGTTATTAACATATTTACTGTGGTTTGTATGATTGAATCATCTGACGCGGCCAATCCGACATGAATTTACAGTTACAAATTATGTAATCCAGCGTGCGTGATTATCGTTTTTTAATATTTTATCGTTTTAGTTTTGTCAAGTAGTAGATTACCAACTTCTGGCTGAAATTGATGTATTATTATCACCACTGTTTATCGTGTAATCATAGTTGACTGCGGTTCCTTCATTAGTCATTGTTTCATCGTCGTTTCATAATTAATATCGAAGCAGTTATCACAGAATTGCCTTGAAAATTCAATCACCCGTGATGTACAACTAACCGGCGTTGTATAATAACGCATAACCAATCATTAAGTGTGACATGTTAGAGAAGCAGCATTCCAGAATTATTCACCAGTAGCTAAACTAACTAACACCGTTGTGTATAACATCGTAGTAAACACTCACTAACATGATCCTGTAAATAACAGACTTGGTCTGTTCTCCTGTGAAACATCCGTGCTGAACTTGCTAGTTATTAATAGCATATATTTATTTTATTGCAGGTTTCCACTAGTCCTCAGTTTTATTAGATATATATATATATATATATATGTATGTATTTATTGAGATTTTATATATTATAATATTGCTGTGATTGTTTTGCCACTACCTAGAAGCCGTCCATTGTTCTTGTATCTTGAAAACTGCCAAGTCAACTTTATTTTTTACACAAATACCTAAGATAAAAATTTGAATATCTGGATTTGGGCCATGTTGACGACGTACGTAATAGTACTTTGTTACAGATGTTTTTTATTAGTTTTATCGGTTGACCTCCATCATATTTTATGCACTCAAGATATTCTGTATGGAATTATAATAAAACCACTGAAAATATTATGTATACAGTGGCAATAAAAATATTTCTCAACTTCCATTTATGAGTCAGTATTTGTTGAGTAAAATAAACTAATATCAATTGTAACTCGATCAGCGTTATTGTGTTTTGCGTGATGCGTGGTTTTTGGGGCCGTCAGCCAGTCTGTTTACACTTTACTCTTAAGGGTTTTTAATCGTTGTTTTCTTTACTGTTCAAATACAACAGAATTGCTATGAAGACTTTGTATATTTTATGTAGTAGCTTCAAGCCAGATTAATGTTGGTTTAGACTAAGAACAATACACGTTTATCATTCAGCACATCAACTCCTATAATGTATTATCAACTTTATTATCTACAGATACCCAAATGATGATGTACTACTAATCAGATCCTTGATAAGATACAGCTGATGGATTTGAATCAAGGTCTTCTTCTATATATATATATATATATATATATATTCAACACTGATGCATGCACGCACACACACACACACATATATATATTGCCAATGTCGAAATCTCTACTATCAGAATAAACTAACAGAATAGTAAGGAAAAATTCATTTCAAAGATACTTTTGTCAGATACCAAGATTGATAGATTATACAAGATCAGGTAACATTTTTCTTCATAATGTGATTAGGCATGATAATATTATCATATTGAACTAATGTGGAACCTTTTGCAACTACAACCCAGTACAGCTTAATCAGTTAAATAACTTTGAGTAAGGATCTGCTGGAATAGTTTCTAATTGTAGACGGATGTAGAAATGGGCCTTTTAATGCATGTACTAAAACACTCCCGTGGGAAATCTTGGCAGCACTTTGTATTTCATGGCTCACTCCGAGAACGGAGTCTATTTGCCGTCATAAGATATGCTCGTGTTGTCAGCTAAATAAATATTTAGATTGACGCCACATAATTGTTTTGCAAATATTTGACAAAGGAAACCAGTAAGCATATAGGTAATTAATTGCACCAGGTTACCATATTGTGATAATAAATTGTCTAAATTTCGATGCCAAATTTAATACCAATTTAAGTACTCCTCACTAATCGCTGAAAGATAATTAAACATTTCAGCTCAACTTCAACTGCACTTTGCTTTGTGTGTAGGTTACAAGCAGTTTGTATGCAACAGACTTCACCAAGACAAATCTCGTAATAACTTTGTTTCAAATTTGTAATGAGTCACAATGCCTGGTCATTTACGCAATATTGTAGATTCATTACATAGAAAAATGAAATGGACCGCAAGAGTAGCTCGGGATGATTTGGGAAGAATGAAAAAGGCTATTCAAGAACCATAATTACATCTCCACGACAAGATAGTGTCCCTTTTACTCAATGAATCTTGTTCGCTTATAAGCCGGGAAAATGAACTAATTTGGACCTAAATATTTTCAGGTTTTTGGCAGATCAAAAAATTTTTTTTTTATTTCGTTTATGATCATTACATTCCTCCTCATCTTCTGTGTTTACCTCATTCTAGTTTCAAATGCAGCAAATATAATCTGTCACAAACATATGTTCACCACTTAACAGAGGTGTTGTAGGCATTGTAGATTATCCCGATAAGCTGTCCTATGGGTCGATTATTCCCATCACCATCCCTACCACACTGAAATATGTCATACTTCGAAGGCTCCAAAATTCCATTCACTCAATATTGATGTCAGTACCTTCAAGTAACTACGACAACACTGATGGCAAAACACACATACACAATTCTAACAATAGAAAAAGCATACATCCACATACAAGTAAATGAAAAGACAAAGTGGAATATTTTATTTCTTTCTTGCATTACTTGAGCAACATTACGTTTCAAAGTATACCGATGAAGGCCCAACTACACGGTATACACAATGGCTGAACCCCTTAAGAATGCACCTTTAGTGTTTCGTGAAAACTGCAATCGTGATTTATATTTCTCATTAATATACATATCAAATCACCAAAAAAAATTGATCAAACAGTACTATTTATGTCTTTAAAAAAACTCCAGATAAACTTGTTTAATTACCTTTCAATGCAAATGCTACCCGCACACTGGTTGAACACATTTCTCATATATGAAGATAACACTGCCCAACAACACCGAACTTTTATCTCCTATTTGTCAAAATTAAATAAAAAAATATAGACATTTTGAAAGCTACGTCCTGATTATGGACCAGATGACAACATAAAACAATAGAACCTATTGCATAAACAGAATAAATATAATTATTAATAATTTTTCATAATACCTCAGACATCATTTAGAATGCAGGAAACAATAATACTTTGAATACAAATTATGAAAACAACGATTTTATTAAAACAAACATACTCCAATAATTATAAGTGAACCAAAAGTTAGAAGGATTCTTCTCATTTTGTCAAACAGTCGTCTGTTGCTTGCTGAAAGCATATCATGTAATGTTTACGCATCGCAAAGCCTGAACATATACTGTTGAAGTGGGAGCATTCTGAAATTTGAACAGGCACACAAATCTACTTCCATTTGCCTGTATCCATATCCCATACAACTAATGCAAGAAACACTGCTCAATAACACACACACACACACACTATATATATATATATATATCATTATATGAACTAAACAAAGTTTTGTCAGCTATTGCATGGAGGTATATACACAATTATTACAGCAGAGGTAGAAATAAAGAATAAAAGGCCATGTAAACATGAAATGATACATACATCAGTGATTATCTGTTACTATACGAATTTAGTTTCTTTCAATTTAGTGATCAGAAAAAGCCTGTAAATCACAAAAGACATCATACCCATCACAACATCACATTTTACAATGTAGACCCACCAACATCACAGCTACCTTGTATCCGACTGTGTTTTTTCAACCAGTCACAATTTTCTAACTAGGCTGTATAGGAAAACTTAAGTTAAGCAGGTTTCTTCTAAATACAACTTTTGTGTTCTCATTGAACAGATCGAAATGTTCTCATTCATGCCTGCATTGGTTAAAAGATTTATCATAGGGCAGACCTAGAGCTCCTTTACTGTTCATGGGGCAATTTATTTTATTGGTATCACTACTAATATCATTATTCTGTACATAGGAAATATAATGGAAGATCACTTGCCTATTTGTAAAACCATGGTAGTTAAAAGGAATAAATTCATTATATTCAATATAATCACAGTATCACCACATCCATCGTCTACATTAAAATTATACATAAATTTAAAGTAGCAAAATATAAATAGGTACATGCACGTATAATTAATTACCTCTTCATATAATCCTATCACTCAATAATATATACCTGTAAAGATTTAAATTGTGAGTCCAGAATGTCTTTCATTACATTTTCTCATAAAACCAAAATGAGATTCTATAGAGTGGTAACCAAGCAAGAAGAGCATAGTTCAGAGATGAGGAAGTAATAGAAAATTACTTCATCAAATGACAAGAATGTTTGGAGAAAAACATTTAAATTCAAAAACCAAGGTTTCTATAAGGTAACATAACAATCTCACATAAAAGTTTTAAAATAATCTCTCCCTCAGACACACCATACTTTTAATGCTTTCTACGGGAATGCATCAATTCACTTATTAATGATTAAATTCAATTATCAGACAGACGTCTGCACCAAACAAACCAGCTTTATGCTGTGACAAATGACTAATCAAATAATTATACTGGCACTGTGACCACAAATAAGGCCTGTGAACATTCTTGTTCTTATCATAAAGCATACATTTCCACTCTAGCCACATTAAGTACATTATTACCACACTAAAAAGCATACAATATTACCACCAGTGAAGCATGTTCAAGGCAAGATAACTTAGCACAGAGTTCAACTGCCCTCTTAACAGTCAAACCTATGCACACACATCTACACACAAACACACACCTTTCCAGTTATAACTGCTACTGAATGACAAAACATAAAGCTTCCAGTACTGGAAATGAAAGGCAGCAGCTGTGGTGTGGACCATACAGCAAGGCAAGATGAACACGTTAAACAGGTGTTCACTGCTTTGTCTCTGTCTTGTTTAATACTTAAAAGTGTCTGACTGAGCCGACAAGACAGACCTTTATCCGAAACACATTAAAAACGTCTTGGAATATGTTGAACAAACAAACATGAGCCGACGATAAATATGACAAAAATAAACAAAACCTGCTTACCACTAGTAGTAAATAGTACCGTTTCACCTGTGCATTACTACAGCTACCATCCAACTGCTAGCTTTCAGTCCTTTCATAAATGTATTACTGATGCAAACTGGCCAGTTTCACGATTACATTCTTATGAACACCAAGTATTGGAGATCATTGGCGCGAAACAGGTTTTTGTAATGTTTACACAAATGTGTCGGTTCCCTTTTTGCCTGGGAGTTATTTGGCCAATGCCGGTTGGTGGCGTGTTTTAAATTGCGTGAACTACACGAGGTCAAGTGACTTCTATACCAGAACCCTTGCTGTATGGCATGAACACATTTCAAACAGACACATAACTGTGCTAATAGTCCAAGCACTGGTGAAGTAGAACATGGACATAAATGGACAAATACTGAAAGACTCGTCAGTTAAAATAAATACAACTGAAGTAGATGGTGCACCAGAGATGTCGGTGTGCGTGTGGTCACCGGCCACTTGAATCACTCTATATCCTAGGCACATCACAAGTAAATGTAGCTTATCACGTGTACAGAGCTGGGCAGATACATGGGCCACAAACTATTCACAAATTCTGCCTGGAAGTGTGGTTCACCATAAACAACTGGCAGTAGAACGACTGGCAATATAACGGTCAGCCAACTACATCTTCACCATTCAGATAACAATTTACTGGCCACATAACAATATATTAGGCCTTCTGTTCTACAAGCTGCGGTTGTGAAGGAGATGAGGTTGAAGATCGCGTCTTCATGATGCGATCCTCTATCAGATGGGACATCTTTTCTTCATCATCCTAAAAAACACAAAAGAGGTTTAAATTAACCAAAGATGTCAATACGTCATACGATAATGATGCCAGTTTTGTGGCAACGCATCACTTAGTACAGTAGAGTACCGAGTAGAGTAGAGTACTCTCCTCCACCAATAAACACAATAAGACTTGTACTTTCAGCAATTAAAAAAATGGCTGTACCTTGCAGATGAAGCCATACTCCACCAGTTCCCTTGCAAGTATACTGCCATGTTCACCATCTGTGAAATCACATGACAAGCGTCTATTCATCTGGTCATTCATACGGAGCAAAATTGTCATCTGAAACAAATGTGCAAGTTAAGTTCTGATTCGAAAATTTAAATTCAATAATACACGATCAACGCACAGTTCTTTTTTTCCTATATTATATAATGAAGATCATAGAATTCAACCAGGTTTGTCACATTACCTATCTTAGCCCCTTCATTATTCAGATGACTTGCACCATTCCTAATTATACTTACTGCTCTCTTATTCGCAAGCATAATACAAAGACTGTATGAAGAACTATTGAACTTTCCAAGGCACAACAAAAACTTGAATACTATGAAGAAACAGCTCGCAAAACCATAACAAAATTAGCAGCGGCAAGGATAACCACTTCAAAACTGACATGATGGAAAATCTATTTCAACTCACATGATAGGTTGATGGACTCGTTTCTAACTTTTTTACTGTACAGTCCATAGCTACTGCTGCTCGAGTTTCAACTTCAGTCATCTCTGGCGTATTGGCCTTCTCTGCCTCAAGAATCTCGGGTGATTTGGCACTTGGTCTGTTTTGCTGATTTGCTGCTATTGTGGCAAATGCTGTCAATGGGTAGACACCATTTCTGGAAAAGATTTCTCATTAATTACACGATAAAACAAAGACCATCTGCAGTCTGGCTGCACCGTAACATTGTAACAGTGATCCATAGATCATTGACTGCATTATAATTGGATCACAAAGAGCAATAGTGGTCTTCACAAGACATTAAAATGTGTGCATTAGTGGCTTAAGTCAGAGTGGCATGATACAATTTTTGTCAGGCCATTTCCTAACATATTTTCTCCCATTTGAGAGCTTAATTTAGTGATATTAATCATTATTTTATTGCACGTTCGTGTAGATGACACAATACAATCATTTTAATCCTATTCTAACGATGAATTATAGCAATATAGCTAATGCTGATCCCTCCACACTGTCATCCATTATGTGACAAACAGTAATTAAAGGCCACTGGTAATGCTTTCTTGTGAATGGTCGTGGGTCTATGATATGGAAGGATATTCATCGGACTTACTGCAGAATATCACCAAAAACTGAACATCTTCAAGCCAAAGTAATTGCCAGTTAAGGTAAGGCTGGAGCCAGACTGTACTGTGAAAAAGATTAAGAAACGTAAGAAGATTTTAGAAACAACTGCTCTTACATACTTGACATCATCCAGGAATTTCTCCAGTTCAAGTTTAGGCACTTCAGCCATACTGAAAAATAGCAACGCAGAACATTACCAAATGAATGGGAAACATTCTATCATTGAAAGCTGGTTGTTATTACATATAATGGTATATTTGAAAGAAATACTGATTGATGAAACACTAGATGCACTCTAAAATAGTAATTGGGGTCATATTAGTGGAAATCAAATAAGACAGCTGATATTTGAGTTTATTTACACAGCGTCCCTTTTTGTCTATTATTCACCATTAATGCAGAACATTTAACTCTACTGACATTATTGAATTACACATACACATACAATATATATATATATATATGATGTAATTATGGTGACTAACATTCAGTAACAGTGGTTTCACCAAGTGAAGTCTGTGCATATTTCAATACTGTGCAAATATAAAGTTATAGTTTTATCTGATAGCCTAGCTATTGTATAAACCTAGTTTTGTAGGTCATGTTCAAATCAAGCATTTGTCCATTCTTAATTTCTCATCTTATAATGCAGAGATGAGTAATTCACAAGTTTAAGTACAAAAATGCATGGTTATTGGGAAAAATGTCAACTTGTCTTCAAAACTGTATGTTTGTGTATGTGTCTGTGCATATGTGTGTGTGTGTGTGTGTGTGTGTGTGTGTGTGTGTTTGTGTGTGTCAGTGCTTATTCATTTAGCAATACAATAACAAACAATTTACACCCAGTTAAACATTACTGAGTAAATGTCAGATCATAACCATCATGAAGGATTACAACATAACTAAGTACTTCATTTAGTCTCACTGCTATAATGCTGAGGGGCAATTCCACAAATAAAGCTATCATATGGATTCAGATCCAGATTGGTAAGTTTCCAGGACAGTTTTCTTTCCACTGTGCAAGTAAATCCCCTGAACTACAATATCACTGTGAAGGTCTGATAAACATGAAACTGGTGTTTTTCTGAACTTTAAATGCTTGACTATATGCAACATTATCATATACATGAATGGTACAGTTTCTCTCTGATGGTATAGGATTTCATTTCAATATTTGGACATATTGTGTGTTCTGTAGTAGTGAGGAAGGTGTTTAAAATGTGGTGTGAAATGTATGTAGAACCTTGTCTCACACACATACACTATTAAAACAAAGATAACAGCTGTCAAAAAATCAAGATGCATGCAGTGAATGGACTTGTATGCTCAACCAGAAGGTTCAGTTTATGTGAATGATGGGGGATATAAGGGCAACAGAGGGGTTACACATGCATCACGATTGTACACATTCTTGAAATTCACTGATTTCATGAAGACCATGTTGTCAGACAATTTGTTTGCTAATTTCACTCAGAATTCTTATTTATGAAGTCACTAAATCTGAGCCTCATGACCCACCAGTGTTATATTTAAAACTGTATTATACAAGGTAACATTACAGAACTTCTATGCACAATGAGAAAATATCATTCTTACGTTTTGGAATGTTCTTGTGCATCTTTATGGTAAATAGTAGCCACAACACGATTAGGATCTATGTGAGCCACTTCATCTACAATGTTTTCTGCTACTTCGAGGTAAGTTGCATTTTTTACCAAGACATGTGCAGCCAACAGCTTGAGTGAATGCACTTCAAACAATACTTCATGAAACAGAAGCTCCCTGGCCGTGGGTCTCTTCTTTGCATCGGGATTCAAGCATCTCTTAATGAAATCCTACAAAGCAAAATGCGGATATATTCAGCTACATCAATCAGTTATGAAGAATACGAGACATTCCATTATATCGGAAACCATCATTTATGCTACAAGTTAATGCTTACAACAACTAACATGTACACTCATCCAGTTTAAAAATAAATGTAGGTCACTATGTCCATTTTTCTTACCACAGTTTAAATGAAAATTTGAATTTCCATTATTTTTCAAAAATAAACAAAAATAAAGTCGAGATATTTGTCTGGAGATAATAAAATAGTTAATGATCATAATTAGTTTAATTGCCCCGACACATTTCTTGAGTGGTCAGTACCTATCTGGGAAGTTCACTTCCTCATCCGAGAAAGACATTCAGCCATTCAGTTGAGGATGGCCATTGCTCGAGGACATTGCTTGGATATTATTCTCTGTAGTTTGTACTTTGATTACAGCATTTTATTCTAATGGTGCGTTAATCTTAAATATTTGGCATAATACTTTATACCCGATAGCTTAGCATTAATTCTATAGAACAACAAAACTGGCAATAAATTTTGTCATCATTAACAATTAAGCTAGAAGGCAATTGACTGATATTCCTTCTGCCTAGTCAATAATGATTAGCAGGAATTAAAAAAGCTAACATTCTGTTATGTAACATTTAACAGATATACCCAAAACTAGATCGTTCAGACATTCATTTACATCTGAAATGTATGTTTCAACAAAGAAAAATAAACAAATTATTATTTCAGAAATTTCCTCAAGGTAGAAATTGCGTTAAAATGTCATACAAATAGGATTTAATTCTGCAACAGAAAGTTGTAAGGGACAAACAATTCACCTTCTGCAAGGGATCATCCAAAGATTCCAAAGTCTTCAGAATACAATCTTTCGAAACTGTCTTACCAGAATCGCCATTGCCTGGAATCTCAAGAGCTGCCATCTACAAACAAGAAAAAGTTAAAGGAATGAAAATATTTCACAGGATATGCCTCAACACTGACTACATTTAAGCATTTGACCACATTAAATTATAATAATAAATAAATACTACCTTAATAAGATGACGTATCATATTTTAGTTGATAAGTATTACTCACCAGTTAGTTTATATTAGAACCAGGCAATTCATATTGACTGTTATGGAACTTCATTTTATTTTAATTAACCACTCAATATACCGAAGTAAATTGTACAGTACAAAATAATATTGGTAATTTTATTACATTTTCAATTTGTGTGTGTTTTTCTGTGTGGATGTGCATGTGCTTAAGATGCATTAAATAATGCCAGTGACTATACACGTTTGAAATTTCCATGATCAAACTTGTGGCAACATCATATTAACAGACTCCCAACATCTGAACAGTTCTCAACAACACAGATGTAAGCTGCTTCGGAATATATGTTCATGCCATGTGCATATAACAATAAATAACCAATTAACGTAAACAAAACAAGTTTACAAAGTAAGTGTTATAAATATAACAGGTAGGTTGGGTAAGATGTGAAACAAATCCCAGACCTCTAATGCACAAATTCCAAATGAATAAATATCAACTGCGGGTGACACGGTGATGTTGCCTGTAGGAAGAATGAAGGAAACATATAGCACATTATACAAGAGACACTGGGGACATTCCAGTCATAGTATCACAAGATAACTAAATAGATACGAGCGACAGAAAGACTACTCTTTTTATAAGCCAATACACTGAAGATGGCCTGTGTAGTATTTTGGCCAAACATAAATGACAGGTGCAGGAAAGAAGTGTTCCCCAGTGTCTTATTAATGAATACTTATTATTATATATATATATATGTTCAAAATATGTTCAAAATACAATAAGCAAAACTGCCTTAGGGCTAACTTATGCATTAATCATGACCATAACAGTAAATATAACAGACCTAAGTAAACACTGGCAACATCTTTAGGCTAAATTTAGAAATTGTCTGAGAATTCCATTATCAACAGTGATTTGCTAATAATTGCTGATGAACAAAGCATGAAATCTACTCACTCTCATATTCTGGTGCTATGTAGTGCATGTTCTTCACTTCCTGTCTGTATGTCTTCACATCATAGATAGCATCAGGTGCAACTGGTTAACATTAGTACGTGTGATTAGATACAACTAAAATAATTTAGCAATGGCATTTATTAAAACCAAGGTACAATTTTATTCCTAACACTTAGACATACAGAGCTGCAAGTTATTAATCACATTAGTTTTTAAAAATTACACATTTATGTGTGCACACACACACACACACACAAAATCTGAAGTTCAGCTACCTGTCCCTATCTTGATAAGACCATTATGCTGTATGAATATCGTGTCTGTTCGGAGGTTTCCATGGATGATTGGTGGATTAAAGGAATGCAAATAGCTGTTGTAAAATAAAGACAGTTCAAATAAATCACAGTGCTTTCGCCTTTTGCTTGAATTCAGTTTCATCTTAAATTATATATTTACACTTAATATAGGGAAATTCCAGCAATGATTGAAAGTCTACTTTTAAAATAAGAAATAACAATTACGTCAACAAACCTTAATGCTGAAAGTATTTGTGTACACCATCTTTTCCATGCCTGAAAAACAAGACACGTTCCCTTAGGTGGCACATATCAACCATTTTTCTCCATCAGTAAATAGCTTTATCCATATAATTACAACAAACATATGACAGTGTGCTGAAAGATGGATGAACTTCATACGTAGATCATGTGCAGTAAAACGGAAAAATACCTTCAAAGTTTTATTATTCTTCTTCGTCTTCTTAAGAAACTGTTTCAAAGACCCTGAGGACATATATTCTGTTATAAATATCACCTGAAAGTGTAAGGAACTGTTACTCTATTTGACAATCATTGCTTCCACTTAAGATATTACACTCGGTGGCTTCTTCATTTCACAATCTGAATTTTTGAAATGATGCATTATAGTTTTAGAGCCGACTTTATTAGCAGAACCTATATCGTGGGTAACATTTAACTCACTCTGTGTCTGTCCTTTTTCTTGTCAGCCCAATACTTGTGGAATTTAACAATATTGGCATGTTCAATTTGTATCAAATTGTCAAATATTCTCTTAATTTTTTCCTGGAAAAGAATGACAAACAGGTCTATTAGTGCAGCTAAGTGTATTTAAGAGTTTCTCCAAATGCCTGTATCATGAATCATCACTGTTGGGAAAATAAAATGTCATTTCACAAGCTACCTAATAGATATAAATGCATACCTCTTGTGACTTTGTTGATTTCTTTTCAGATATGCAGACTTCATTCCACACAACTTCTATGCCTTGATCATTATCCATGGCAAGAAAGGCGGAGTCAATGCCAGGGACATCCCTCTGATGAACCTGTTAAACATAATATTCTAATGAAATACATGCAATTCACACTGTATGAATGATGTCTGCTATACATGTTTTTGAAAAACAAAAATTGGTCCTCTCTCTCTCACTCACATTCTCTCTCTCTCTCTCTCTCTCTCTGTGTGTGTAGGAGCTAGATTTTCATAAGAATTTACACAAATCAATGTTGATTCTCACAAATCCATTTTCTGATAATCAACTCGTATTCACGTTATATTCTTGCTTTATAAAAAATACATAATTATAAGGGTGTCAAAACTATCAAACATAAATACTAAATATATCATTTTCAACTGACCACAAAGTTATCTCAATATGTAGGCATCTAACTGCCTTGGATTTCTACCACCTCACATTATTTTTAACAAAGTGAATGACTGTAACAATGGATATGTCTGTAAAAGTGTAAGTGTGATATTCGATAGTTTGTGGATTTCGAAATTATTCTTCAATAAATACACACAGTAATTTCTAATATACAGTACAAGGATGGATAGTAGAACAATATATACCCATAAACAAGTCAATTAAATGTACACCGGACATGATATTTCTGTGAATTGTTCAAGCTTTGCTGTAAACAGACTCAACAAAACCATGTGGCCATTGTCAATGGCACTTTTAACTTCACTAGTTATTTACACAGTGTTATATACACAATCAAAATATTTACTTACAACTTGATTTTGTTTCCAATTTCAGCAGTTTATTCTAAACTTTGGTGAATTTTGCACTAATCAACTATGATTCGCACAACAAAAGTCTGCAGTGTCCCATGAATTGACTTGTGGATTCACACTGAAACTCTACCCCTGGTGTGTGTTTTACACAGAACATTTTCATTATAGTGCACAAACTATGCTTCAGTTTTGAGCAGACATAGGGTCAATTTAATTCCAAGATTTAAACAAAATGGAATTGAGAAATTTTGAATTGGAATTGAGAAATTTTGAATTGGAATTTAAGTTTCCTACAAAAAATTTTAATCCACAAATTAATTTGTCTTTGTTAAACATATAAAATACTAATTCTGATGTGTAGGTGAAGTCAAAACCCAGCACGAAACAACAACCCCCCCAAAAATAAAATAATGCCTAAAAAGAGACACAAGGGCAGCACATCCCCGTATAGACCACATATAGGAGTGTCCCATGCATTCACTGGGCTCCCATATACAGACAAATACCACTTCATTTAAAATTAAGTTATACGATAGGAAGAGGGAATTACTCGCATTCAGGGCCAGTGTGTTGACTTATGAATTAAACTTATACCAACACATACAAATACACACCAATCCAACTCTTCTTGTAGACCAGGGCCGGGTGTCGGCGGCACAGGTGGCTGCTATGGGTCCACATATGCACTTACTGCAGCTAATTTCTCACAATTGATACTGTATGTGACACCACAGGGCTTGATATCCCTGAGAATGTTAAAACTTTTGTTGGAATCCGACATCTTGTCTGTCAACTGGTCAGAACACTTGTAAACAAGCTGTGGCAATGTGATGTTTGACAAAAATTATAACCCCTAGCGAGTGTAGTATACACTAGCAATGGCTCGTGAAAGTTCGGAAATTAAGGATTTGGGGATCATTTTAATGGAAATATGATAGCTGGTGGTTAAAATTGTTTTGAGTGTGGCAGTGCATCTAATAGGGAATAAAATAACTGTTTGTTACGATATATTTACTTCGAAATGTGAACTTTCTTTTCCCGTCACCTATAATGCAGATCGTTTATTTTAAAATGCCAGTTCTGTGATTTTCCTTTTCTACAGGAAACAAGACAAATCTATACTAAATGTGGCCATAAATGTTTTATGATTATGATGCACGGCTAATCAAACACAACACCCATGTGGAAGTGGAACTGTAAAGTAGGCAACATTGAACTCTACTAAGGTAAATCAGCTTCTAGCCAAAGGAGACAGAACCAGCCCAAAGGCAACTACTACTAGGATGTTCTGGCAATGGATAGAATGACTCAATCCATTGAAACATTTTGTCTCCAAGCATGCTAAACTACTCCGGCGATCTAATGTAACTATAAATGTGTACAAAGTAGCTCAGCATACCGCCAATGAATCAGAAATAGGTCAAACTAGCCTAAATCAAGATATCATGACCCTTTTGATTCCGGGAATGAGAAATCTCTTTTCAAGGATTCTCCAGCTTTAAGCACATCTTGACAAACACCCAAATACCCACCACCAAAAATATTGAAGTCTGAAATAACAGCTTCAACTAAAGTTCAAGGGAGTGAGCTTCGGTGGCCTAGCGGTTAAGCACCCGGCGCTTGGTGCCAATGGTCACAGGTTCGAACCCCGTAAGAGGTTGTAACTTTTCCCGGGATTTATTTCTCGGCTCACAACATCGTGGGTGGCTGACCAGGTTAAATGGCGCTGCCGTCTCCACTGAATCATTTAAAATAAAGGGGGACGTTAAAAACCCCATGAGGGTGTAAAACTCTCTGGCAGTAACCACTCTCAGGGTATTTCGGCTCCATCTTTCCGTACTGCTCTCTCCCCTGTGAATGGTGGGGGAGAAGTTTCCTTAACCACTCCAACATAGAGGCTGTGCCGAATAAGCAACAGCCTGGGGATTCTCCCTGAACAACAAAACCTCACCACGAGTACACTCATATTTCATAGCTCTAAAACCTGTGTCTGTTATATGTAACTTGTATTGTCTAATATATCAATCAGACATGGGGTCAATTCCAATTCCACCTCAAATTTATCAATTCCAATTCAATTCCAAATTTTTCAATTCCAGTTCTATTCCCCCCCCCCCCGGACTCTTTTTGTGCCTAATACTTTTTACCACGAGTAGGTACTCTGTGTACCTACATGGAATACCTACATCAAGTAGTTTATATTCCAAGTAGGATTGTCATGCAGAAATATTTCTGAATTAAAAAATGTAATGGTAAATCAATCTGTGGATTTAATTATTTTTGCCCATTCTAAACACTGAACGTGGGTAAATCCCTAAATAGCAATATCTCTATATAGATTACAGGTATGCTGTGTGGTGGTGTCACTTTATCTTTCATTTGCCTTTACTGACTGTTGGAATCATTGAGTATTATCACTGGCAATGATCGTTAAAATATACAAATACATCTCGCTTACACACTGAAAAGGAACTGTGATCCAGACTCTGCGTGTTTATGACCCGATTGTAGTAGTCCTAAATCCTGCCATCAAATGCCACTAGCTTAATTGGCAAGGTCTATGCCAATTCCAATATTCCATTTTTTTAAATAATCAATTCCAATTCCAGAATTGACCATCAATTCCAATTCTGGAACTGAATGACCCCATATTTGATACCAATAATTAAATCATTCCAATATGCAAACAGTTTGAGCATTTAAAATGGTTTGATCAACTCGTTGATTAAAGGGAAAATGATTTACCCTGTACCAGCTCTCTCTATTGATGGCATGCTCACCTAATCCTGTACTACACAGCTGGTTTTCGGTTCCATATCATTCATACCATCTGTGGCTACACTAAAAGATTTTTACGCATTATTTAAGATGAGGTTTTCTGATGATATTTTGATAACATATGCCAAATATGATTTGGTATTATATGGCTACAAACATATTGCTTAGCAATCACAGGGAATCTAGAACACTCTATCATATAGGCATCAAACTTAGTGGTGTGATAGAATTTATTTCACCCTCATGTGTGTGTATAATTAATAAAGCAATCATAGAATTATACCTTTTTATATATGCTGCATAGTAAAAACTCAATGTTAGAAAATTAATTTAAGGTAAAAAAATCTAATGATGGATATCATGGCCTGCACACACAAACAATGAAAATAATACCTAACATACAAGCAACAAATAACTATTTAACCATGGCTATCTAATTTGGTTATTTTAGTAAACGCCTGTACAGTTAATGAATTACAAGTTTGTATAAAGACAAAACCCATCCTTGGCATATTTATTGTTCCTTTTAACCTCATGAACAATTACTTATTTAATGATTATCACACACTTATTTTTGCATATTACACAGGTTTCATATAACAGACTGTCACAACTTTGAACAATGACAATGTACATGAAAACAAGTTTTGATGAAGGTGTAACGGTAATGCTTACAAATAAATCTCTAGAGTTTAGTGACTAGTCACAATGACATAAAAAACAATCTGACACTGAATACACTTATAGTTATAGAGTCACTAACTGACAGAATGGCAAGTAACATTTTATTATGATGGAATATCAATATTTATATGCATCTCTCAGTGCCTGTTAAAAACTATCTGTTTGCAATAACATCTAAATATCAGACTCATGACATGAGCCATGAAGGACAGTCACAATGACAGTTACAATCAGATAAATGTGACAACCACAATGACAATGGCTGTTGTTGTTTTTTTTGGTAATTTCGCTGGCAGCTGGTAGAGGGTATACTTTTTACTGCTTTAGTTTAGTCTAAGAATTAGATCCAAGAGAAGTTGAAGAGTAAGACTGTCTTACTCTTAGTGTCTAACATCTCTAAGTCTAAGACTGTCTAGTGTCTTAGACAGTCAAAAGTACTTTAGCAATGAATGGCCAGACATATTGTTAAAACGCAATCTTTCTGCTCATGTAGTAATCATATACAGATTTCTCTAGATGTGTCAAATAAGTAATATTTGCGATTACAATTAATTTAATAATTATGACACACACACAAAAATTGTATACAATGATGAATGAAAACATATCTGACCTCTTCTCGTCTCTTTTGCCATCGTCCACATGGACTATACTCCAACACTTCGCACTCTTCGGATGAGTCTTCCGACTCGTCCCCGCTGTCCCTGGCACTCTGGGACGAGCTAAAATCTTCAGCACTTCCCTTACTACTCGACATATCACTTCATAATTTCTAAAAAGCCATGCTTCTTTAGAAAATGGCGAATAAACAACGGTACGCCCCTTTCTCAGTCAGCCAGACAGTCACTTGACTCGTTTAGAAAAAATAGGTCACCACCGTAGTCGGAAAGTACTGATTTACAAAGGCGGCTACACGAAAACTATTAGCTCCTATACATTCTATAACCCAACTATAGCATTACCCAGCAAACACATAACATTTTTTAAATATTATATATGGGTTATGCAAATAACATTTTCAATAAAACATTTAAAAACATTATATATAGAATAACATTTTCAATCAAACATTTTTTGAAAATATAATATATAATATTGTTGTTAAAACATTATGAATTTTTTTAAACGTGATTATACTGTTGTTAAGACATTATGAAAATAATTTAAAACGTTATTTATAATGTTGTTGTTAAAACATTATTAAAGGTTTTTTAAACCCTACACTTTCACATAAAAACATTATCAAAAACATTTTGTTAACATTTTTACAAACATTTACATAATCTGTTTTTAATTGTGTTTGCTGGTTAGTATATAATACTTCCGGAAGTGTGGTGCATTTCAAAGATATAGTAAAAACAATCATGATTATCGCAATTATTAGTAATTGTCGTTTGACAAAAGTAAATGTGCTGTATCAAATATATGTAGCAATTTGTCTAACACAGCAAATGTTCCCAAAATTTTCCTCAGAGTAAGGACATAGTTTGGCGAGGGCATTACCAGAAGGGTTTTCCGGGTAACTTTGTCTATATCCACTCCATATGTTTTAATTAGTATAAACACTAATTGGTATAAACAGCAAAAAAAATGCATTGTGGACGTTACTGAATGAGTAATTAATCTATTGAATCTGTCTATGCTCTGAATTAATAGTCTTCATTTATAACCAATGTTTCTGCAGTAATATTCCGGCCACAGGAAGTGGATAACAACTTCATCCCGGATTTGTTTTTAAAAACCTGAATACATTGGATTAATTAAACGATGTGTTAAAATTGTTAGTGTAAAAAATATATTTTATAAATTATCTTAGTATAGCTATATAGTGATCGAATTTTAATTCGTCAGAGAAAATCTTCTCGTGGTCAAATTCTGTAGACTAAACAATGACACCCTGAAAGTTTCTAGATACCTGTCTATATAGTCACAAGAAAAATAAACCATTCATGAGAACTAGTGTGTGTTCGTCGGTGAGAGAGTGTGTGTGTGCGCGCGCGTGCGCGTGTGTGTGTGCATGTGTGTTAAACAACTGCATGTAGACACAATATACTCTTCGGATATTTGAAAATAGTGTTCGCTGCACTAGATAACTTAATTGAACCTGTTGATAAAACAAGAAAGAAAAGGTAGAGCAATATAGGTGCCTATATAGAGCATTAAGAAATAATTTTTATAAAAAATATCGTCCAGACATTAATATGCATGTATTTACAGCTTTAATTACTCGAGTTACTATATATGTAACCTAATTTACGGGTGAAATCCCAGTCTGTTCTGAGGTTAAAGTAGATGCATGGCAGCGGTTCAATTAGTATTGATCTCTGTTAAAAACGTTCGAATATTTTTCAGATATCAATATCTAGGTTCACCAAATTTCATAAAAAGCTGATTTCATTTAATTATGGTACTATAGCTAGCTCATCATATTAAATTGTGACGTTAATCTGAAGACACAATTATCTCTCAGATGATAAACATTATCTGTTATGTAGATATAAATCTAGATCTTCTTGATCTTATTCTACATTGATGCGACCTTCCGTATAGCCTGCATGACCATGCATGAACGAGTAATAATGTCCCACGCCCTATATAACTCTAGGCAATCGAGGTGGATATATATATATATATATATATATCACTCATTGATTTTTTTTATTGTCTCAATGTAAAATTAAATCTACATTTTAATTAGTTTTAATTTTAAACCTTAGGATAGTAATTATAGTCCCATCTCGGACCATGCTCCTTCAATTTTTCTGGTTCTATTACATTTAAATACAGAAACTAAATTCTATTCGACCATTATAATAATTATGTTCACATTAATTTCATGTTCAATGTTTTTTAATTAAGCGAGACAACGCCGCTATATGAATGTCGCCAGTCAAACTCTGTACCATTTTTACATGTTGTCTGTTCCCAGGGTTAAAATTCATGCTGGCACTCGTGCTTTTTCAGTTGCTGTCCCACTCTTTGGAACTCACTCCATGAACATGTTACGTCATCAGATAGCATCACCTAGCTTTGCATATTCCTCGTAAATTTTCACTGCACTGTACCTTGAATATGAGATTACCCAACTCCTGTACTAGGTGTGCCATTGAGCGCGATTCTATTCGAGGATATTGGCGCTATAGTTTGTATTTATTATTCATATACACATAATGTTGAGATCGAGATGATAAACTAATTCATGGTCTAAAAGAAACTTGTAGTTGTACCAAATCACAATTACTGAATTATCAGTTCCTCGTTATATAGAAAGACAACATTGGAAATTTGTATTTACGCTTGTCGTTCTTGTTCAGTAAATTAGCATGATGATTCGAGATATATATAAAATATATAATTATATATAAATTTCTTTTTACTGCCTCGTAAATTCTATTTTCGTTAGCTATAGAGGTGGTTCTATTTCCCACTCTCAGTAACCAATACCGCGTAGTCACTATTAATGCTTTTATCTTAGAAGCTTTGTTCTCTTAGTTCACCTAGCATATTTTAAAATGTGTGGTAGAGCATTCTTTATTTATTAACTAATTTTAATCCTTTTTATTATTGTGATTGTTCATTTACCACAACAATCAAAGCCAAACTCGCCAGATGTCGCCTCTTTCAGACGTGATCGTTGACACACGTGGGTGCAAGAATTGATTGTTGTCTGTCTTTTTCATTCTTTAAAAAAGTAAATCGCGCCATTTTCCTGTTCTTACAATCACAATGGGCGCTTATCTAAACAAACCTAATAAGGATAAGGTGTCAGAGGATGACTGTCTGGGCATGCTTAAATATGGTGCTTCTTCTATGCAAGGCTGGCGAATATCACAGGAGGTAAATAGATCTACTTTGCTTACCTAACCGTGCTAACTAACTCAGTAACGGTTCATGTCGTTTGGCGCTGAAATTCGTCCAATCCTTGTTCTGATTAACTGAATAATTATTGTTATAGAAACGATATTTTGTAAAGGGTCCTCACTGTGACACTAAGTCTAAGGGATTTGAAAATTAATTATTATGACTACGCAGCTTATTATTTATCAACAAGTTTAATTCCTACGTTTTTAAAAAGTGAAAAGATCGCGTCCAGATCATAAGATTAAGATCTAGATCTAGATTTCTGCTATCTAATCTAGAGTCTAGATTTAGAAGACTAGATCTAGATTGTAGCTCTTGATATCTAGATATAGACTAGTAGTACAGCGTCTACATGTAGACTACACACGTCTAGTTTGTTATTTATCTATTAATCTAGATAGGTCATAGGCATAGCCATAGCCTCATAGGGTGATAGGCATAGCCTAGCCCTAGCGGCCTAGGATATCAGATATATACTATTCTAGCCATTCTAGCCACTCTAAGGTCTATAAAAGTCCGACTGCCTCGCACTCACATGTGTCATGTACATCATGATCTTCGGACCAGGCCGTTTGTAGGATACTGGGGAATTAATTTAAATGTTTCAGATTTATTAGATTAGAGGCCCGAGGGGTTAAATAATGAATGGCTGTCACACCTTCATATCATATGGCATATGCATAGCACATTTGAACTATATATAATTATATAGAATGTACTATATAGAGTCTTAGAGAGTCCACAAACCAAAATGCTTTACTTCACATACATTGATACACAGTTAAATTGTCAAAAGAGAGTCCATAATAGGTACACATTCGCTTGATAACATGCTGCTCTAGAGTCTAGTGCACCTGTTGTGGAGCCATTTGTCACAGAATACCATGTTGTCAAAGATGTGTGGGAGAGGACACTGCTGACAGATGATACAGATATGAGATAATGACTTTTTGGATCTTTACCCTGTTTTACCATCTGAAACTTGATGCCTGTGCTGGAAATGGAGTGAATTCTCCAATTTCCAGACCTTTGATGGTTTGCTGTCGCATCTGTTTTGTCTTGTGAAGTGATGGTTTCTCACCACTGAAACAAAAATTGCAGGTTTGGCAATAGCAAACAAACCACAGTTGTCAGGGCCCTGAATCTGAAATGTCAGAACATTGATTGTGCTGTCAATGCTTGGATTTATCTGTGATATTGCAGATATGGGTGTGCAGTTTAGTCATACTTCATTGGTTTAAAGGATTTTGAGGTCATCTTGTGCAAGTCCATAGTCACTCAACCATCACTTAGTTGTATTTTATGGTCCCAACATGCTAACAAATGGTAGCTTGTACCTGTGTTTGGGCAGGAGCAACTTCCCTTAGGGAATAGCAGTCTTCCACATATGAAAAATCGCCCACCTGTGCTGGCTGAGGAGAGTGATTTGCTCTTCTCGAGAGCAGCATGAATTTGCACACATCCCCTGCATGATTATGTTTAAAGATCTTTAGATGGACTTTCACTAGTTCACTGCTTGAACAGCCATGCTCGTGTGAAACTCCTTGTGGCTTTAGTCACAGTGTGTAGTGTTCAACAGATAATATTAGTGTATCACAGTTACAACAAAAATGCATAGTACCATGTAGTTGGTGTTGTTACTAAAGAATTTCCCCAGTGATATTGTTCTTGAGCAAAATGTGGCTGATTAACAACACAGTAGACCCCGGTTATAACTTGGTTGTTCGGGTCCACAAGCTGTCAACCATGTTATAGGTGGACCGCAATGTAAGACGGAGCACTGTCGGGTGGGTAAAAATGGGAAGTCCATTTGTTCACCTTGTTTTGCGCCATCCTTGAAGATTATGTAGAACTGTGTATTTCATAAATGTTCCCAGTAATTGCTTTATCTGACATTTGTTGACTTCAACATAAATATTACTTCAGTGTTTGTGTGGAAAATAGTAACAGAATTGGTGATATTTATCCACCAAAAATAGTGCATGTTTTCAGATGAAGGTAGCAAAGATATGGATCAATAAATGAACATTCATGGATGGCATGTTTAACTCTTGTAATTGTGGACGAAGAGTAGCATTTGAGAAATGATACAGTATGTCAAATATGCAATAGCTGTGAATTAACAAACAGAATTAAACTTATTAAGTAAGTGGAGTCACACAATAAATGAGGGTTGTCAGAAGACGCTGGTCATAGCTGCAGTTTCTAATGATGATATGCTTGTGATCATGTGATGGACTTGATGTGATGATTTATGCATATGGTTAAACAGTGGTGTGCACGAAAAATCATTCCCCTGGAAGTCAATATGGGCACGCATACTGTTTAGTGTTTTAGACAACTACTGTGCTGAAGGCAAAGAACTAAAAAAGCTAGCCAAGGCTCCTGATTGTTCGGCCAATTTACCGAAGATTGCAGATATCTATGAAAAGGACCATTGGTCAAGAGCGGGGTTGATCAAGAGCCACTGCATTATGGCTCAACTACACACGTGCATACAAGCGGGTTGGTCAAGAGCTGCTGCGATTTTGTGCCAGACAAACTGACCTGCCTGGTCAGACATGACATCGAAAAAAATCACTTGTCCGACAGTGGCTGTCACCTGCCCCAGGCAGTCGTTAATATCTGTACCTTGGATAAAAAGTGTAATTGGAATTGATAAATTTGGAATGAATTGATAAATTTGGAATTAAATTGATAAATTTCGAATTGAATTGATAAATTTGATGTGGAATTGACAAAATGGGATTGACCCCATGTCTGGTTACACACAGTTAGTTTCATGAAAAAAACAGTCACGCTGGCATTTTGTCACAGGATCCTCCAAGGACTTTATGATTTGGATTATTCATGATTGACTTATCAAATGGACTGATTCAATTGTACACGTGTGAAAGATGTCAGAGTGTTATGGTTACTAAATAAAAGGTACCTTCAAAATAGTGATTTGGAAAAAAATGTAGGGGACCAACATAATAGTTTTAATCACAAAATATAGTGAATAAAGGTTTATGATGGTATATGACGTCATATATGTATTTATGACACTGTCATGTAATAAACAGGTTTACGACAGTCATAAACCCAATCCTGCTTTATATACAACCATGTCTACTTGATCAATTATTTATCTTTTACCATATCTATCCAGCATCAGATATGGACTTTATGTGGCTGCTGCCAAAATTAAAGATGTACCAGTTGTTAAGGTAATGTTTTACTTTGTAATCAAAACAAATATTACATGGCAATGTTCGCAAAGAAAAAAAAACAAAACAGATCCATGCTATAAAGACATATAGTAGGTACTCCAAACCCAGGTTAAGATACCTTTGAGTGATTCCGATGTATCAAATAAAAAAATACACCACAATAGACTTGTGGCCTTTGTCTTTATGTCTATCGATCTTTTTATCAACATAGGTTACTTGATTGATTGGTGATACTTATTTAAACGAAGCACTATAATTTGACCGGACTCAGCCACCAAGCGCTTTGCGCACCTTTTCAGCCAGACACCACCTCTTCTATTTTACTTTGGGTTCGATGGGAGACCCCCACACGCTAAATATAGTATGCTAATTAGATAGAGCTAAGACTCCTCTTTAGTTTCATATGAAATGGGTAGAGGCAAAAGTTCAATAAAACCCAGATGATGCTGATGCACTGCTTCATTGACTTTGTCAGGGTCTGTTGAGGATTTGAGTCTTATAATGAAAGGACACATAGGTGACCCTGTACTCACTTTGGAGGCACAACTACAGTCAGAAGACGAAGAGTTTAACCACATCAAACCACCAGAAAAACAAGTTTGTCCTAGAGTGAGGATGAAGCTTTGAAAGTTAGGAATGTCTCATGAACATTTTAGAATTCGTAACTACGAGAGGACGTTTTGTGTGACGTGCTGACATCCAATAATTTGCATGTGTAGCCCACTGGAGAGATGTGAGAAGGTGCACAGAACATTTTAAACTGCATGTTAACTAATGTTTTGCAGGTAGATGCACATATTGTAATTCTTCTTGCTGCTCATAGACGACATGTAGATCTACCTTGCAGCATCAGAGTTGTCTAATTTTGTGTTTTCATGCGTACAGGAGTGACAAAATAAAACTAGATCAAAATTTTCATTTCTAAGATTATTTTCATATACTAATTATATGCTAATTAACGACAAATATTCACAACATTGATCAATTTACAACCATTGTAAGGATACATCTTCTGTGGTTCAAAATATGTATATATTGTACGGGTTTTGCTGAAAAATATAAATGTTACAAGGCATTACACAGCAACATAGGTTGAAATAAAAATGGCTCCAAATCTTCATATGACACCCCCCTCCCCACATGGGAATTTTTTTCTTTACTTTTTTATTCATTTGGTAGCACAGTTTAACAGAGCTGTTTATTCTGATAATTTCCATATAAGATTCATGCATGTAGGTAAAATACAAGACAAGTTATGAGTTTTTAAGGAATTAATTTCACAATAATTGATGATTGCACAATAATTGATGATTTTATTAATTTTGATTAAATTTTGTAGAAAATCTATTATTAGCAGACTCCTGAAAAATTCCTCTGCAGTGCCTGTTGTATAAAGATCACCATCACATCAGTTTTTTAGCTTTCCAAGATTTATTCTTGGAGCTAGGTGTACTAAAATCCACAATTCATGCAATTACAAACTGGGACGTAAATTGTCATAAAATTAAATCGTGACAAGCAGAAACAGCAATTTTACAATACAAAATCACTTTGGAGTACCTACATATAGCATGTACATTATAGTGGACCTTCATAACCACAGCATATCCAGTTGGAATGTTACACATCCCCCACATTAATTTGGATAATCACCCATCCAACTGGAGATGAGCCTTTACTTCTATAACCACACAATAGACTGACAGGTGAAGCCACATACAGTAGCCACCCTGCTTCCATGTGGTAAATTAGATGAATTTGGGGATGATCTGACACGTGAAGTCACATCTTTTCTATACATTTAGGGTATTAATGAGTTAATGTTAGGCACTTGTTGTTTAACCAGGATGGGTAAATAAGGTGAGCATTCACACAAGTTCACTATTGATAGTTATCTCATGCTGAATATAATACCTTTCTTGATGCTGTAAACTGTGACAATTTTGTGAAAAATTTAGACTACTTTGTTATTTATAGCTGGTATTTTATCAGTATATATTCATACTTGCCAACTGGGGCCCCTCCATGGTCTAGCGGTAGCGTGTTGGACCACAGATCAATACCACCCGTGTTCGAATCCCGGTGTGGGTATATCTGAAGGTTGTTTCGTCTTTGACTTCACCTCATTACCTTTAGAGGTCACTCGCCCATTTAGCCTACCTTGTGCACAAAAGTGGCTGTAAAACATCAATCATCATCATACTTGCCAACTTCACAATGTCTGGGAGAAAACAGGATTGTGTGTGGTTATACTTTGATAAAATTAAAGTTGTGGGGAAAGCAGGGTATCAGGCTATGTACAAGAAATGTGGCAAAGAAATGCAGGGACTTGTCGCCAGAATGAAGCAGCATTATGATTCTTGAACAGATGCACACACTGTTGATACCATCACCACTCATACAGCTCCAGCTGTTATCCGTGTACCAGGTCAGGTCAAACATGCAGCATCTCAAATCGCATTACCACTGGCAAAGATGCAGAAACACCATGCAGTGACCCTCAATAACTTTGTCGTGCAAGTGAAAAATCAGCCATCGACATTCAAATTACACGCTTTATATGCGCTACCAATTCTCCATAGTCTACATTGTTTTAGGAACACACACACCACAAACTCCTATCTGGTCCTGTGCAGTCGCTCCACAAGATAATGGGGTTGAACTTCAGATGACTGTTTATGATATTTCTCTGACTTTTACTTTCAGGATGCACATAACTGTTGTCTGGGATTTGATAAAGACACTTCACTTTTTGCTGTATATGATGGTCATGGTGGTAAGGATAATATTGTTAGCATCGCAATGATGTGAAGATCTGACCATAACCATTTATTTATCTTTTGGCTCACTGTAACAATCAACCTTTAATTAATCTTGTACAGTCTTAACAGGTTTCAAATAGTTTTGCTCCTGAGGGTTGAGATCTAATTAAAAAAATTACCTGAAAGTTTCTCAGTAATGATTGTTATGAAACAGTATTTTGTTATAGGAGGTCACATTGTGAGGTCAACATATGCCAATATTACATATCTCTTACAGGTTCCGAGGTTGCTGATTATACAGCTCAAAAGTTACCAGACTTTATAAAGGACATATCGGCTTACAAAGATGGCAAGATAGCTGAGGCGCTTGAGGATGGTTTCCTCAAGTTTGATGCAACACTCGTCAAGGACGATGTCGTCGAGACACTGAGAGAGATGGCTGGTGTTAATATTGATGAGGATGATGAAGGTAAAGTGGATTACCAGTAAATAAAGTTATGAATGATTATTTTTGTGTTTCAATGATTTTGAGCAAAACTCATTAGAACGTGATACTTTACATCACAGTATTCTATGCACTATTTTTTTTGGGGGTGAGGGGGGCGTTAAATATCAATTAAATTCATTTAAATACGGTCAACTCATAGCCACTAAATCACATTATCAAGTTGTTTTCTTCAATTTCCCCATGATCTTGCACTAATCCCTGATAAACCCGACCTTCACTTTAAACTCTTCACTGTTCCTAACCTTTATTTGTGTCACCGTCTTCACATTATCATCCATTGTCATTACCACTTTCATCAGCTTTCTTTAACCCCCCAAGTTTCTTCAGTGCCCACCAAACCGCTTCTCTTGGCACTCTGTTGAATGCCTTATCCAGGTCCATAAAAAAATAGTGCCTTCTTTTTTCTGGAAACTTCTCTTGCAACTGCCATGCTAAGAATATTACATCATTGCTCTCTTTCCCTGGCATAACTCAAGATTACTCTCCACCAGTACTCACTCTCTTAATCTGCTCTAAAAAAATCCTCTCCAGTACCTTCATTCCTTGTTCTAATTGCTTTATGACCTGATATGACCCACACACCAATGCATCACCTTACTCCTTGTAAACTGGTATAAGAGTACATAGCTCTCAGTCCCTCAGTACAGACTTCATCTTCATCCTGGCCAGACCAGGGGCGCCTATGTGGTCTAGCAGTAGCATGTTGGACCACAAATCACTACCACCCATGTTTGAATCTCAGTGTGGGCATATCTGAAGGTTGTTTCATCTTTGAGTTCACTTCATTACCTTTGGAGGTCGCTCGGCCCATTTAGCCTACCATGTGTACAAAAATGGCCGTAGAACATCAATCATTATCCTGCCCAGACCAGCTCCATGTTTGGTTTCACCCAACAATTGAGCCTTCCCATATTTCAACTTTCCAATTGCTCTCTTTCTCCACCTTTTCTGTGATTCTCTTTGACATTCAACTATCCGACCTTCTGTTATTCCATCCCAATCATTCTCAACTACCCGATATACCGTCTTTACAGCTATGCTTCCACTCATCCCTCAAATAGTTCACTCCAACTACATCCTGCCTTTCCTTTGCCAACTGTTTTGCTATCCCTACCCTTCTGCCATATTAAACTTCCCACCAAATTTAGTTATCTAATGCTGGTGTGGTTGAACAGTGCTTTCTCTGCAACCTTCTTTGCCATCCCATATTCTCCCAGTGTATCTTCCTCCACGTCATTTACTTTAGTCCCACTCTTCCCAACCTCTTCATTCCACCACCGTGTCTGCTGATGTCTCTTGTCCAACCACACACCTTACTAGCTGTCTTCAAGAATCCTTTGTTTTCTCCCATATCTTGTTCTTGTCATCACACTTATCATCCTCCTCCATAGCTCCATTCTCTCCTTCTCTATTGGAATTTCTCCCGCTAGACTTTCATCACACATTTCAATTTCATATCAATCTGTATAAAATATGAGTGCAAATTAAATGGCATCACCATGTGAGATTCAGATCAAGGAGACAAACTTTTAAATGGAATTGAAAAGGAGTTTACTTTTTTTAGCGAATCAAATTCAATTATATTCGTAGATGATGAAGAGGCTGAGAAACTGCACGAAGAAGCAGACATGCCAATGGAAGAGCTGATGAAGAGGTATGGCTACATGAAACAGGATGAGGGAGAATGTGAAAATAGAAATCTCGGTGCCCTCCGAAAGAAAGGAACAATATTGTCTCCATCAATTAGAGCCAAGAAGACAGTAGGTCATGCTGACTGTGATGTAGATGTCGACATCAAGGTGAAACTTGATGACCAGCTAGTTAATGGACATTCTGAGAAAACATCTTCTGTACATGCACCAGATAGTACAGACACGTCAGAGGTCAAACCCTCCGAGATGACAAATGGCAGCAACACTTCTAAAGTAGACAGTTCACAGACAGTGCCTGATACCTGTAGTAGTAGTAGTGAGTGTCCTGCTGCTGGTATGAGCGTCGATCATTCTCAGGATTCTGGCGTCAGCAGCAGCACTGCAGGTATGAGCGTTGACACATCTAGTGAAGGATCGGCATGTGGCAGTTCATCAGCTTCTAACAATCAGGTGTGTTATAAGTCGGTACAGCTTTTGTAAGTATTGAGAAGAGGTTTATGTTGGTGTGAGTATGTGCATGTGCACACAAACTGTCACAGAGTGATCAGTGCAATTTAAACAGCAAAGCGTGTTCTATCAAAATTAATCCAATACAGCATTGTTAAATGATCAGTGGGGAAATGGCTACCTTTTTGTATGTCACATAAAAATGAGCCATGGATCAATTATAGAATGCATTAAATCTGCCTTAATGGCACTATTCTCACTTTCTGTACATTGATCCCAACACTCATGCCGATATTATTATTTTTTACTATTCTAAGTTATAGATGAGGCTTGGTTTGTAATGGGTTTTTTTTTAACATGAGGTAGCTTTTGGGATAATATACAGATTAGACTATTAATTAAAAGGTTTTAGTTGTAATGGACATTTGCCTAATGTAGAACCAAGTTTTACTTGGATCGAAACAATAATCCTTAATAACGAAAAAATCTGTTTTTAACACAATAGGATTCTTCAAACTGAAGTGCCATATTAATGTTTGAATTCTCCATTACATTAAATTGAAGGACATGGGATTTATCATCAAAATGCTTTTGAAGGAATGCAGTTGTGGAAACTTTAACGGAATTATAGAAAGTTAACACAGCTAATGGTGTAATTGGATGGATCTAATGTTTGTACTTGTGTTTGGCTGATATTTCTGTTCAGGTCCATTTTCTAACCTCACTGAAATGAAACAACGGATATGAAGCCCACCAACATAAAAGATTACAAATCCACGTGTCGCTTCAGCGTAATCATATCATGAATTTCCTGTTAGTCTTTCAGTGAGGAAAATCGCTTAAAACTGCAATCAAAATTATAGTAATTTTCATCCGTAAAGATTCTTGGATAAGGACGAGTGCCATCGTTTTACATAGCAATATTTATTATCTTATTGACTATATGCTAGCCTAAATGGCTAACTGTCATATGGTTGATTATTACCTATTATCATGTCCCTGGCTCTTGTCTGGGGGCACCTCTGTGGTCTAATGGTAGCACGTTGGATCATAGATCACTGCCACCCGAGTTCGAATCTCGCCATGGGCCTATCTTAAGGGTGTTTCATCTTTGGCTTCCCTTCATTATCTTTGGAGGTCACTCGGCCCATTTAGCCTACCATGTGCACAAGAGTGGCCATAAAACATCAATCATCATCACCCTGGCTCTTGTCTGATGTTGATTACTAACAGTGTATAGTGTATCAAAGAAAATGGTACATTATAAAATAACTGTATCAGTTGCAACCAATAAAAGACAGGTTTGGCAGGTTTCTGACAAGACGGTTTTTACCATCCCGTCAGAAATACCTTTCTGACATGTAAAACCTAATCCTTTTTTTATGTTTTAAAGGCATAAAATAACTGAAAAGGACTCTCAGCTGTGCTATTGTATTTTATGTATACATTGTAATATGCAATTGTTTAAATGTGCTTGATCTGTTTGCCATTAATAATTATCACAGAAATAAACACTAGAACTACTCATATGATCTGGAATTAATTAGCTTTAGCAAAAGAACTCCTTGAGTTGGCAACAACAACGGAGTCATTAATTGCATTAAGCCTACCACAGTTAATAATGAAGTGAGGAATAAAACTACTCCGATGATGTTGGAGTAGTTAACTGTATCAAAGCAATTGAAAGATCATATGCACGTGCAAACATGATATGTATAGATTATAGTTTGTTGTCATAAACATCAAAATGTAACCAAAATCAATAACTGCCAAAAAGATCTGTTTACGTGGTAAATTTTATGCTGTGTGTGGATTCTTGAAAATATAGTACACTGGCAAAACCAATGAAGTATTTGCCAAAAGATCATTCTGGTAAGTGTATTTATTCTGAGCTCGATTTTTATCAGGGGAGTGGTGAACCATGTTCATCTAGTGGTAGAACACGTACAAAAAGATCTGGGATCATTCCAAAGGAAGGGGAAGATGAATCAAGTTTTGATGAAGATGAAGAGGACACGGAGGAGGAGGAAGATTCTGATGAGGTGGCTGAACCTTGGAAGTCGGGCTCTGAAGATGAAGAGGATAGGTTAGATTATTTTACTGAAAACTTAGTTCAACTTGGTGAACGTGCGAATATATAATTTTAAATAATCATAGTATACCAGAAAGGTTAGATTAGTTCAAAATGATTACATTAATTGTATTTAAAGTTAATTGTATTTAATTAAGTAATACATTTTATTGTATTTAGTTGTTTTTAAATTTTATTTTAATTGAATTATTATAATGATTGTTATGATGATGATAAAATAACCATTGAATTTTAAATAAAAGATGTATTTATCTTTGATCTGTTAATGTTAAGTATTTAGGTAATGAGAGAAAAGAGTTTTATTTACCTAGTTCCATTTGAACTGAATACTGTTTTCATACTCTTATAAAGTGAAGATGATTCACTGGAAGGCTTCATTGAAGATGACAATGAGGAAGAAGAGGAAGATGAAGAGATTATGACTGGTGGTGAAGAGGTATGCTTTGTTTAATCATCACTGATCAGTTTGTATACATTGCACAAATAACTATACAACTACGAACCTGTAGACTTGTGTATTCAATTTGATTAACCGAATTAATTCTGTCATGCTGTCGCTGTTTACAAACACCGCCCCATGTGGTACACATTTTATCAGGTGAAAACTATTTACTGCCTGGTTCTTTATACCACATTACTGCAACACAACAACAAAATCAATGCTTGGACCCAGACTATTGAGTAGTTTTTTTGTTTTGTTTGAAAACAACTTCTTTAAAATCACAATATCAGGGAAACAATTGCATTATCTGGTTATAGTAGGTGGATTGTCATGATCGTGCCAAACTACGACATTTCCAACTCTCTTATTTTAAAGAATCTTCTTTATTTTTACAACTTTGGTAAATATCATTTCTGCATTTGAAAAAAATCTTGTTTATAAAAGTGTGTCCTTTTAATGAAAACATTGAACAGATCTTGACAGTTTTTTTTTGCGGTCATTTTATCAATAATAATTCAAGTGGTTTGAGGAAACATACCTCATAATATAACTCAAGACATCTGTAAATACAAATATAATAGGGTGTGTCAGCTAGTTTTATTTATTTAATTTAGAAGGCATATTCTTTATTATCAGAACTTTCATTATGATAACAGATTAAGAAGTGTTCATTCCTGCAGTGTTTCATATCCCAACCATATGAAAGAAATAGTTTGTCTTTAACCTATAGAGGACCCAATATTATTAGCATGGCCCAGTTTCTTCTAGTCAGTGGAGCTATTCATTTTAATTATCCAGTAAAGCTAATAAATATGGTACAGTATTGATACATTTTGTGATCATTAATATAATTGCAAATATGAAATAGCTCCTATGTGGCAACTTTGTTACACTTTTTCAAATGAAACAAGATGCTAATATTAATGTGCAACATGTGTGGCCACAAGTTAGAAGTTTGTTTTTTTCTTTTCAGCAATATGTCATGGCAGACTAATAATATGCCATAAATATAGAAAACTTAATATTGTAATGAATCTGTACTGCAGTCACCATTTCTTGGCCCTAAAATGCTGACTTGGAACATGTTTCTTGTAGTTTTTGTATGGTATCAACACAGTTAACCAAATAATCCAAGCACATAGAGCATTCATGCACTATTCGAAGCCACCTGACCTTCAGTCTGCTTCTTTAATTTTTAGTAGTTGAAACAACCTTTTTAAAGTTCAAAATAATTTTAAGATTAACTATGTTTTTATATCGTATAATTTGCACCAAATTTTTACCCATTTTAATTGCTTCATGTCATGGGTATGAGCCCAACACCTGTTTTATCTCTCGCGAATGCATGATAGTCACTAATGTCGCCCACCCACTACTTCATGATATCATGGATAACCACCCACTTGATAGGGTGTACATGAGCAGTATTCTGCCTTAAACCTGCTCACACCACTACTTATTATGATAAATAATTTTTTCTATCAGCCTGGCAGAGACAGTGGCTGTACAGCAGTCGTGGCCATGTTACACAAGGATCAGCTTTATGTGGCTAATGCTGGAGACTCGCGTTGTGTACTCTGCCGTGATGGCAAGGCCATTGATCTCTCCATTGACCACAAACCAGAAGATGATGTGGAGAGGAAGAGGATTGAAAATGCAGGGGGAAGAATAACCAAAGACGGACGAGTTAATGGTGGATTGAACTTGTCTAGAGCTATTGGTATGGTGGATTTTAGTATAAATGTGATCGTATTCTCAGAAAAAGTTTTTTGTTAACACTGCTAATTTTATAGTGTTCTTTTCTCTGTGCATAATTTGTGAATGAATATACTCTGTTTTATTTGTATGGACACGTTTACTCATAGTTACTTAGAACACTATCTGGTACACATGTTATTATGCAGCTTGCGACTAAGTTTCCAGGAAAGGGTTAATATTTTTATATGCGTGTTATTATAGATTGGTAAATCTGAGTCATTGTAGGTTTTAACCACAGCTTCTAAAATACAATATTGTTTATTATCCTTTCTAATATTTAGTGTTTAGTTTAGTTAGGATTCTAGGAAGAAGAATCCTTATTTCAGAGTAAGTAAAATACTGATAACTAATGATGGTTTATTTCAGGTGATCACTGCTACAAACAAAACCTTAATGTATCGGATAAAGAACAAATGATTACAGCATTACCTGATATCAGAACTGCTACACTGACCGATGATGATGAATTCATGGTGCTGGCCTGCGATGGAATCTGGTAATTAATTATTTATGTTAAATACTCATTTCTTGCTTGTTGGCGCAAATTGTTAGGTTGTCAAGCTTGAAAAATAAATAGGGATAGAATGATATCTAATTACAGTAGGTTTCAGCCATTAAGCCGAGGTCGTATTTTAGACCTAAAATACCACGATTTAAGCCGACCTTAAAATCTTAACTTTTCCCAGCAATATTTTTAGCTGATATCAAACATTTTGAACACATGAAGTAGCATAGAAGCATCATCGAACATCGCACTTGTGAACAGGAAAGTGAACCATGGGATTAGTGAGAAGTATTTAAAAAACAAGATTGCATTATGAAATGATAAAATTACTTAAATAAATATTCTTATTTAAACTGAACTTTTTTGCTTTCAATAATCCTATATTATTACTACAACGATAAACACACTCTTCTACAAAAACAAGATATACATTGATGCCGCCAAACGAATGAGATACGGTGCTCTTGGGTATGGGTTGTCTTAGTATTGATGCTGCCTTCAAATTGAAAGTCGTGAAATGCTCTACTGAGTCTTACAACATTTATCCATAATTACAAAAATCAGATAATTCTAAATATAACTGTTGATTTTCATTATAAAGCCGTGAATCATTATCATTAACTTGTTTCACTTCTATTTTCACTCCATGACTGCATGAGTTTAGATCAAAATGATGATAATTGATGTCTGTTTGCACATGATATAGTTTAGATGGCTGCTAACACACTTTAATTTCTTCTCCCGATTTCTGAATTTCTTGATGCTGAAATAGCACTGGCCATTAAGCTGACCTCCAAACTTAAGGGTAATAATATTGACTCAAAGTATGGCTACGGTAATTGAGCACTTGGTCTTATTTTAGCTACCTCGGATAATATAATTTATTTTAAAGCAAATTTGTATTATAATTAATCATACTTGAATGAATTTGTGCATGACAAAATGGGCTTATTAGATGGTGTAACACAACTGTGTGTGTGTGTGTGTGTGTATGTGTTATAACAGAAAGACATTAATAAGAAATGTAGAAAACCTGCACATTGCAACTAACAATGAAAAATTAATGTTATTTTATGGTCAGTGTTATGGATTAGTTGTATCAGTGGGAGAATATGTCTTCATGATCAAATAAACTCATGACAAATTACCACCAAATAAATTCAAGATTGTTATAAGCAAGAAAAACATTTATTGTCCATGAAAAGCTAGGTAAAGAACACAAGGGTCTGGATGTGATTGTTACCTAAAACTGCCTACATTTGAGTTGTCAGCAAATTAGTAGACCTGATTCTATGTTATTTTTACTATGTTTGGATCCTCTTTATCACTGTAATACACAAGTTATTATTTATCAGTGTTGTTGCTTTTTTTCCTTCACATTTAGACAGTTCAGGTTTAAATAAAATTTATATATATGTATAACTTCAGTGACAGTTTATCTGCTGTTCTCTATAATACAGTTGTTCTCAGATCAGATTGTTCAGTTGCGTTTTGTTTTCTTATCTTCACACGATTGTTAGAAACCCAAGAGATTCAGATTAATGTTTGCAAATGTTAGCTACTTTTAATGGGGGTTTTTTGTTTTGATTTTGAATGGTTTACTTTATCAAATTTTTGAAACGTATTTTTCTTGTCATACAGGAATGTGATGAGTAGTCAGGATGTGGTAACATTTATCAGAGATAGATTGAATTCTGGAACAGAGAAATTGTCATCGATCTGTGAAGAAGTAAGTGTTTAAAATTCAGTGTTTTACTGTACAGTATAATTCTTGGAGCATTAAGATAAATTTTATTTGATATGTTGTGTCTTATTCAGGAAAATATCTTCCACATTTTGTTTCGATACATGGATTTTACTGTACTTTTACAGATGTTTGATCTCTGTCTGGCACCAGACACATCAGGTGATGGCACAGGATGTGACAACATGACTTGTATCATAGTAACATTTGGTGATCAGTTCCCAGGATTAAAGAAGGAGCCAGACAGCGAATGCACACATTTAGAATCATCATCGGAAGCCCAGACATCAGAATCAGCCTCAAAAGGTTCTCCTCATTCAGTCACCATTCATTCCACAGATGACAAGTCGGTGGATTCTGTCTCTGCATCAGGAGATAGCAAGCCTTGTATGACTGATAGCACGTCGAAAAGGAAAGCCAATGAGAAATCACTAGATTGTTCCAGTAGCAAAAAGACTAAAATGGAACAAGAGACCTAACATTATAAACTAGATTAGACTGTATTGCCATCATGATCTGTGTGTTTGTGTGTGTGTGTGTGTGCATGTGTCTGCAGACATCTCTCTGTCATGATTATTTTTTTACTGCTGCATTTGTTCGGTGTGGCTGATAGTTATTTTTTTCATGTCATAACTTGTCACGGCCTTACTGCATGACAGATAGCTATCCTGCATGCTTTCCAATTGTTAGACATTTCTCCGTTTTGAAAGCAAAAAGTAAACTAGATGTTTCTACGTGTGATTATTTATTATTAAGTTAGTATTATGTGTCTGGCAGCATGATATTCAGCAGGGATGTTTGACTAGAGTACATGATGTTGTAATCTGAGCTTGTAAATTCCCTGTGGCATAATGTGCTGCTTGTATAGATACATACCAGTTAATGGATCCATGGTTTGTAAATGTACAGCAAGTTTCAAACCGGCGAATGATTTAATCAAACTCTTAGATTGACACAGCTGCTGAGATTATGTTCGATTCTTCTAAGTGCAGCCGAATTACATAGTAGAAATTTATCATAAATTATAAATCTTTTGTATTTATGTTATGCCACTTAATATCTTAACCAGAAGGCAATATTTATTTACATCTGTGATCTGATGAGCATATTGCAGCCTCGGTAATAATCAAATTTTAAATATCAATTTGACATTTGGTATTGTTAATTTATTTGTCATGTTAAGAAAATTGTTAATGTGGGTGAAATGTTACTATGCATCTGCGATGTATTAGCTATTCACCACAGGCTAGATTCTAAGCAATTGTGACTGGCTCTGTTTGATGAGACCTTCTGTTCGGGTAAAAAATAACAGCCGTTTTTGGTTGACTATTCACTGAGAAGGCAGCATCCATCATTGCTGTCTTAGAATTTGTGTGTGTAATGTAGCTGTCACTGTTTGATTAATAAATAGTAGTGAATATGGAAGATATTGTATTTTGTAACCAAGATGACGAATGAATGAATGGGTTGTGGTGATATGATCAAGTGCATGTTTTCTTAAAACCAGTCTAATCTTTTTGTCAGTGTGTGAATATAGTCCACAGACTGGATCTATGGATTAGTTCTTCATCTAGCCAGATAACTGGTGAAGTTTTCTCTATCAAATATGCCATCTGTTTTAAATTCTATTTTTTTTAAAATAATTAACCCCTGTGATGAAACAGTAAATTACAGACCGTATGTGTGGGGGGGTGTCTCCATTTAAAATAACTGCCATATCGGACATTATTGTTAGACATGTGGACATCTAATATATTATTACTAGTGTTTTGTCAGTAACTGCTAAATAGAGCTACTCCGATGGAGCACCGATTAGAACAGTGTGCTGCAGATATCAAATGCGAGTTGGAAATAGCTGACTGTGCAATGTTTTGCTGAAGAATCATCCCTCAGCCATGTGATCCAAGTATAACCAGTTTCAAGGCTAAATAAACCACTCGCATTACCTAATCATATAAGCCAAATTTTCTCGGGATAAGGATTATAGTTCAGATTTGATTCAACGACCTGAAGATGACCCCAATGTGACGATACCGGTGGGTCCATGCAGTTAAAAACTCGTGCCTCCGTGGTCTAACTTGTGGTGTGTTGGATCACAAGTCACGACCACCTGAATTCGATTCTTGGCGTGGGCATACCTGAAGTGTGTTTCATCTTTGAGTTCACTTCATTACCTTTGGAGGTCGCTCGGCCCATTTAGCCTACAACGTGTACAAAAGTGGCCGTAAAACATCAATCATCATCATCATTCATCACCATATGGAGTTAAATTCAGGAGTACAATATAAACCTTTAATCTGGTTACAATGCGTTGCAGTTAGTGTCACAATGTCCAGGTTGAAAGTGTCACGGTGAGTGGTCATTATCGTCAATGAACATAATGGGCGTTCATTAGCAACGAGTCTAGGTTCAACACGATAGATCACATGATCTCTACTCCCAGCTATAGATAGATACTATTGACAGAGCGATCGTCGTCGCGCATTCATCACCTGGTGAGGTGACTTCAACATACATTTTGGAGTTGTTCAACGCTATTTTACAGCGAATACCATATAAATATAATATTCTCGTTCATATGATGTATAACAGTATTGCATAAATAGGTTATTCCTATATTCACAAGTGACCCTCACTTAGCCATTTTAAATCGGTTAAGTGTAACTTATAGGCCTAGTTTCCCGAACTTTAGGCAGCATGCGCACGCATCATTAATATCGATGTATTGTGGTGAGCAGTTGACATCATATTGAACTGTATGATCGATTCAAATGCACGGAATGTTGATTATAATCGTTCAACATTAGACTAATGAGCACATAACGAATGCATTCGTGAGGATGTTTTAATTTATATTAAAATTTAATTAATAAAATCATTTTCTGTACGGTAATTGGACATATTTAATTTAGAATCTATTCTGGGGTTTTAATATAAATCGTTAATATTTTATAATAAATTTATTAATAATTCATTTATTTTCATTAATTGTTTAATTGCATCAATTATAAATTATACAAACGAGATTTATAATGTCAGTCGATCAATGTAATGGCTGGTTAAAAGACATATTTGGTTTACCAGGTAATAAGGAGCTTAAATGATTTCAGTCTTCTTTATTCTGTTACGGTGAAATCACTGACCTATATATATATATATATATATATATATATAAATGGATAGCGGGCACCAGTGTGATTTTGACGCCACCGAGCAGCAATATGCTGACGCCCAGCCGCTCACAATCAGCCACCTTTTCCATGTTAAATGGCTCAACTTCATCTACCAATTGCTTAGCATTAAGCTACTATTATCTCTATCTAATACTTTTTATGGTACTACTAACTAGTCACACTTAAAAAAAATCACGTGTATATTCAAACTAATTACGCTGAAAATTAATTATTAATTTTTAAAGTGAAGGCCGGTACAGCAGCATTTCACCATTGCATGTCATAATTAGTAACCGAACTTAGCCACTGTTAGCGTACGCTATGGATTCCAGACTCTGTTCGTACCGAGGGCGCTTTTGCAATGAAAAACAAGTGAAAAGGGTAATTTTTGTAGCAACTTAACCCTAAAGTGACTAATAATATCACGAGTGTTATTCTTGATCACGACTAGAGTCTAGATCTAAATATCTCTATACATCGATCATTGTCGGAGATTGAAATGGAGGACTCATTCATGGTGAATAATTCGTGGAGGGTAAGCCGAAGAATTTTGGAGTTGGGACCGATTGTTGACGGATTCGAGAGAGATGTTCAAGATGGTGGAATGGATGAGTGCTTGATAAGAAATACAACCTTATTAAGTGCCTATTTAAGGTTTAATTTGTGGTAGGTTTATGGTGACAGATATGTGAATTGTAGTGGCAGAAAAAAATCCCAATTAAGCACATTATGTTTAAAAAACAATAAAGTAGACTACGATACATGGTCATATGACAATAATTCATGCACCAAAATTATACCATTGTAAAGCCCTTTCTAATGATATTTAACATAGTATGGTTTGGTAATAATAATTTAAAAAAAGGTGTTATCACTATTATAATACTGATATGTGTTAAAATATTTTTGTAACATTTAAAAACCCACAATTATTCAATCAATCAACATGTTTATTTCAAACTGGATCTAGAATGGCATTACATAAATATACACTAAATGAAGCGAGTACACGGTAGATCCAGTTTGGGGTCGCACCAAAGATGTTAAATCTGTACAAGGATGCAGAAACAACAACAAAACAACCATAAAAAGATAGGGAGAAAGTTATATGTGTATGTTTGGTATGCACGTCATTGAGAGACTACCCACTAATTTGGGCAATACGTCATCCTAACAGATAGTGTTCTGTTAAATCTTCGAGAAGAGATGATGATGATGATGATGATTGGTGTTTTACGACCACTTTTATGCACAAGGTAGGCTAAATGGGCCGAGCAACCTCCAAAGGTAATGAAACAAAGTCAAAGATGAAACAACCTTCAGATATGCCCCACGCCGAGATTTGAACACGGGTGGTAATGATCTGTGGTCCAACACGCTACCGCTAGACCACGGAGGCGCCCCGAGTAGAGATGACGATGCCGCATGTCTATATGAGTAGTGATCTCAGTAAGTGTTTAAGTAATATTGTTTTACTCGTTGATTGAATGATTTGACCGACAGTTTTCACGTCGTCTGGCAAAGCTACCCAATCCTTTGGGCATTGATGAATAAAGGTTCTCTTGGCACTGTTCGTTTTTCTAGCTATGCTATATGAGGATCCCGGGAATGACGTGTTTGATGACTGTGTACAAGAGAATTATTTGTAAATATTGTTTGTAATGGAGTAAGTAAAGTACCAGTGCTGTATGAATACATTAATTTGCAGAGTTGGATATTATATATATAATGCCGAGCTACTTAAAAAGTGGAGTTGTCGGTGCATTGTATCCAGCATTACACATATTTCTGATTGATTTCTTCTGTGATATTTCAGTTTATGTAGGTCTGTATTGCTATGCTGATCCCCATAACATTGTGTCATACGTAAGGTGAGAATGAATAATACTGTAGTATAATAATTTTAAATTATCGACAGACAGATATCGTTTAACCGTATGAATTGCACATTATCCACTGGATAATATTTTGACAATATGATGTGGTCATTCCACTAAATTCCATCATCTATATAAATACCTAGGAATTTTGCATGGTTGAGTCTTAATATTTGTTGATTTCCCAAATAGTTCCTGAACCACTCCAAGTCAACGCCGCGAACACCATACAAATTTAACCTTTTCAACAAAATATTGTAATCTATTGTGTCAAATGCATTAGAGGGGTCCAGAAATACTACAAGTGTGATCAGGTTACTTTCAAGTGAGGCCATAATCTGGACAGAGAATTTGGAGACTGCGTCAATATTATAGTGTTTCGGTCGAAAACCATATTGATTTTCATACAGTATGTTTGAGCTTCACAGAGACTATCTAATCTTTTATGAACAGCTTTTTCCAAGATTTTTTAAATTGATGGGAGTAAAGATATAGATCTGTAATTTTCCATGTCAATTTTTTCTTTGGATTTGTAAATGGGTATAATTTTTGCAATCTTCATATCTGCCGGAACATTTCCTGTTTCCAATGATTTATTTATTAAAATACTGATTGGCTCACATAAAGCTGGTTTCAAGTTTTAAGAGCTTCCAGCTGACGCCATTATGACCGGAACTTTTATTAGATTTTAGTGGTTATGATTCGAAATGCCTCTTCAGGATCTGTTGGTGACATAAACATAGATCGTTGATAATTTGCTGTGTATTTTAGATAGCAAGGAAATTATTTGTCTGGATTGGGAATTTTGGATGCAAACTTGTTGCCTATTTCAGATAAATATTCGCAGAATTAGCAGAATTTGACAAGATAAAATGAACCATTAATGGAGATTCACATCACTTCAACTGTTCTTGGGCGTAATTAGATACTGACTGCTATTTGATGTAAACAACAGTGTAGGCAGCCAACATTAACACCGGGTCAACGCTACACCGACATATTTTTACGCCTAAATTCTTAAATGTATGAAAAGTACAAGTCGAAAATTTTGAATTTGTGAACGATATCCCAAGCTCTGTGCGTAGTTTTCGAGATTGTCGATTTGAGCACCCAAAAGCGCAGCAGCAAACCATTATCAGCGATTATATTCACTTATCGAACTCAAACACACACAATTGAATGGGCCGGCTCAGACCAATTAGCATAGATCAACGTGGCGGCTGTGACGTCAAGTGCCGGCATACTCAGGCATAGGGCTTGTTCCTTGTTGAAATTTGGGTTAGAGACTCCTGGCTGTCGCCTATTGGGCACATTCACCTGGTGTTGTCTTCTGTTCAGTTCAGATGGTAGTGTTTATAGGGGTATTTCAGTAGAAGTGTGGTAATCATGTCTGGTGGGAATGTTGATTTTCTTATGATCAATGCTGCTAGGTGATAACTTGGAAGTTTGTTGTCTTCAGGGAAAAGATGATCTTTTAGTCTTCTTCAGTACATCGGCAGTTGAGCAGATAATGTAATGGATTGTACGCTCGTTGGCAGTGAAGGTCAGGGCATAGGGCACTAGCAGTCCAGTTATATATATATATATATATATATATATAGGTCAGTGGGTGAAATCATATAGTATTCTGTGTGTTCGGAGATTAGAACTGCCCGTGGCACATACTATTTTCCATCAAGTTAAAACACCCGACAAAAAGGTGACCAAACAATAAAACACTAGCTATAGATCTAAATATTTATTTGTTAAAAGAATAAAACAAAACTCCTGTAGCTGGCTATCATTTCTAATGGCCTTACATCATCGTTCACGTCCTATCCTATTAGTACAAGACTGTACAAATAATACGTTATGATTATTACTTAAAAAAAAAATATTTCCGTCTATCAGTATATACCTCTAAAAATTGTGATGATATACTAAAACCATAAGTACACAATTAGCTATAATCCTGTTAATATTCTACCATTAAGGAGAGGCTGTGACTTTATTGCTACGTCTCTCTATATAGCTAGGTTATAACAGTAAAATAAATGTTATATATATGTGTGTGTGTGTGCTCGCGCGCCTAGATCTATCGTAGTAAAACATAAATAGAAAAGTACGTGATAATAGTCCGACTTTACTTGGGCAACTGTACAACAAAAACCTGTGGTTGAGCGGGGGCGGCGACCTGGGGCGTCGGCGGCTGCGGCTGCGGCTGTTCGGCGACCCACACCAACTGGTCGGATTTGTTCGCGTCCGGGGACGATTCCAAGTGGTAGACGTTCTTCGTAGATGAACAGGTCATTTTTTCCGGCTTCTCTGGATCCCGCACGCAGCTGGTCTCCTGGCTTACGGCATACCCTACAAAACTGGCAACGTCGGCGTTCGGTTGATCGGCGTTGGGCACGGTTTGGACAGGAGGCTGGGAAGGCGAGGAAGACGATGGCACAGAGGCACCTGCCGAATCGACTGCTGTCGTGTAATAAAATATATCTGGTCGATTGGCCGGTTTAGCCGCATTGGTCAGCTGTTGTTGTTGATCAGTTGGTTTTAATTGGTTCTCAGTAATATAGTAATAAGCCTGCTGCACGTTGGTGGGTTCTTTTGGTTCGATTGGTTTGATAAGCTCCTGTTGGTCGGGCTTGGGCCGGATTACGGGTCCGTAAGGCTGATATGAGCTGTACGGGTCGTAGGAGCTGTAGATGTGGCTAGGGCTTTCGAGTCCTTCGGTTGGCCCGAGGTATCCACCCGGAATAGAAGCATAAGGAGCGTATGTCTCTTGCGCGACCTGCAACGGACCATCGCCGATATGGAGATTATTCGGTTTGGTTACGACTTCTTCCACGCTACTCCCGCCTGGTTTCGGCAATATGAAGCTATCGCTGCCGAACTCTTCAATTATGGCGGACTTATCGGTCGGCAGTATGAAGCCGCTGAGAGTGTCTTTCGGCATCTGAAATTCGTCCCTCGTTGACGGAAGGATAAACGGTTCGGGCTTTTTTATCTTGGGCAGTATAAATCCTTTCGATTCGCCGCTGAAAAGATCGGGAATTATTGGTTTCGTAGCGCTTCCGTTCTGCTTCGCCACGTCGTATAATGGCACCAACTTGTTCGGGGACGGGCCCTCACTGGCCCCTGCCGCTCCGTACGGGCTTCTATTCCACATCGTGTTTTGTGGCCATGGTGACGGGCCACTTCCGTAGTTAATAGCCCCGTTGTTGTAGCCGTTGTAATAGTTGTACGAACCGATTGTAGGTGTCGCATACTGCTAAAGAAAAAAACACAAAATATAACAATTGTAATTATCTCAGTGTGTATTCAATCTTAGTTAATATATAATATATTTTATCAGTACAATCAATTAATGACAATTGTGTGTTCTCAAGTTTCTAGTGTACTCAGTATGCCCAACAAAATAATACTAAAAATAACAATACGATGTATATGCCATATGATATAAAGGCGGTGTGTGTGTAGGGGGGGGGGAGCGAACAGCGTCTTTAAATGGTTTCCGCTATTAACAAATTTTATTATTATTATTATTATTATTATCATCATCATTATTATTATATTATTATTATTCGGAGGCCGGACATTAGACCGCGAGACGTGGGTCGGATAGCGAACAAACAGCCTACCGTTGTTGGCAGAACTTGTTGTGGAATCTGGTATGGAACTTGTTGTACGACCTGACTTGGAGTCTGGTACTGGGAGACCAGTTGTGGCCCAGTACTGCTCGCCTTGACCTTGCTCGCGCTTTTCTTCTTCCGTCTATTCAGTTCTATACATAATATTATCACACCAATAAAGAGCAGAATAAAACCAGTCACTCCCACTCCGATGTAAACAGACACCGAATCAACTGCTGAAATGGGACAGAAAGGGTGGTTGTTTAAAGACATTTAAAAAATTATTATCTCTAATTAAAGGGATAATTTGACATCATTTCAAAATTTCAGGACTAATACAAATATGTTCACATAAATTATAAGTGATATATTAAATAATCCAGTTCAAAGTACTGGCTAATCGACTATTAGTGGCTAATGGCATGTCGGTGCCGCCATTTTGAAGCCAGGCACAGACCGGATTCTGCTCAAATCTGACGTAACTTACCACAAGCTGTTTGTATTACCCGGTTATAAGAGTGTAAATTAATATATTTTTACGAATATTACAGTATCGTTGGTCCAAACAGCCACATATTTTACTGAATTGGCTGAAGAAAACTATACATTGGAATTCCTCAAGACGGTTGGTTTGTACTCCTGTAACAAGAAACATCTACCGAGCTATCAGATTTATGTAAATGAACCGACGATTGAGCGCGGGGTTACGTAAGGTCACGAGGATGGCTAAGCCAGAGCATCTGTGACTAGATTTCATTGGGATTGAGATCGTTACATAATCTTTGTGCCATCTGAGGTCAGAGCACGTGACTTTTTTCCTTTTCCCGCCATACAATCTGGCATTCGAGGAAGCCGTAATGGCTAACCTCCAATAACAAGGATTATGTCCTTATATCTATGATACCAAGTAGAGTTCGTGGTTATTATTGTGGGATTTGGGGTTACTTATATAAGCATATTACACATTTAAGTCACATCATCTGAGGATGACCTGTTCCGTTAAAGCTCTCGTTGACACTTACCCATGGTTGATGCCGTAACTGCAAAACGGTGTCAGCTGTTATTTACCTGAAATGACCAATCATACAATATCTAATCGGTTAATTACAATGTGTATACATGTACGAGGCAGCAGACAGACAAACGAATAGACCATTGCACACAAACCTGCAATCGGGTATAGACTGCGCAAACGCAGTGGAGCAGTAAATGATTTTGTGTCTGTACGAAGAGTATTGAATAAATTTGACTCAACGGGAAAAGAAACAGACTAGATATCACGAAATATCAGCTCTATAAGAGGTTGTCTGTTTACGATGAGTCATTAATTCATAATAAGCAAGTCCTGGATTCTAGCCGAGATATAGGCACGGCTTGTCAGAAGTGCGATTACCTGAAATTTGAAAAGAATAATTATTATTCATTAAAGTTAGTCGTAATTATGTTAAAACACATACCTACATCCTTTCTGGATCTATCCAAACATCCAAATAACTAGAATCCGCCCGTAACTGAATCGACCATTCGGTCGAAATATGGCCCTCCGCCCTTGTGCAGAATCATCGAAGTAGAACTCGTTTTGTGTACATTGAGGGTGTGTGCAAAATAGTGGCCTGTGTGCACGATGTTGGCCTGATCTGTCTCGAACTCCACTGTCCCGTGACCAACAAATCACCGGCTCGAGGGAGGCCAATTCGCTTAGCAGATAGCAATTGTTCTCAAAGCGAGGACATTTTGATCGCGTGCTATTTTAAGAACGTAATTTATAGCAGAAAAAGGATTCTAAACAGAGAATCTGCCCAGCTCCTCTCTTTACCTGTAAACGTGTTTGAGTTATTTTAGCCAGTTGTGTGCGTGACTGTTTGATTGACGTGTTTGAGCTCTGTCCTTGCTTTAATTTACTCCGTTTACATCCAGTTTGACGAGCTTCGCATGATGCCGTATCGTCTTATTTCGGTGAAATACGATCGCGTAATTTATAAGTAGGATAATGGATTATAATTCTATTATTAATGCGCTTTTGCTAATATGATATTTTTGAAGTAAACATTTACACGGTTTTTATTACAGTCGCATTTTACATGATAACTCTTATACAGGTATTAAAAAATTATTTCTTTTAGCTTGTTGAATGATTAATTTTTGCACGAATACAAATAATCTTTATTTCTAGCATTGATTTAAACAAATATGTTATCAGCGACTTCTCAGAACAGTTGTGTGAATTCGGTAAAAATGTGAATAAATCGCGAGGTCAGGCTACTCCGTATACCCTAGCCTTCAAGGATAGCCGCTATACGGCCAATGTCAGTCGTTGAGACTCATACGATCATTATGTTGATTTGCTTTGATACATCTGAACCATGGTGTCTGAATCTGAAACAAAAATGTTATGACAGTTTACCTTATTGCCACCAAATAGGGCGCCTCCGTGGTCTAACTGGTAGTGCGTTGGACGACAGATCACTACCACCTCAGTTCGAATCTCGGCGTGGGCATATTTGAAGGGTGTTTCATCTTTGACTTCGCTTCATTACCTTTGGACGTCGCTCGGCCCATTTAGCCTACCGTGAGTACAAAAGTGGCCGTAAAACATCCATCACCATTATCATCTCATGGCCACCAAAATAACGTGTGATAAAATGTTATCTTTAAAATACACATGCAAGCGGAACACACACACACACACACACACACAACACACACACACACACACACACAATAATATGCCTTCTTACACGTAATCACAATGCTATATTTATGTTAAGAACTACATACTTGGCATTGCGCTGAGGCATGAGTACTTTGCCGCAATGGCGACCATGCTAACAGTTTTTAGTTATTACGCTCGGCATATCTGAAGCCATGCAAACGTAAGTTATATAACAAAGTTTAGACAGCCATTTCAAGATTTTTAAAGTTCATAACCATTTAGTAGTAATTTATTGTTCAATTTGGAAAAGATTTTATTAACACATGACAAGGTAATGGTAAATCAGTTGTACTTGCATCGCGTTGGATTCTTTCTATAGTCACAGCACGTAGACCTGCCTTCTGGATGCATTAATTAATCATTTGATCGCTATATGGAGCCACAAATATAATATTCATCAATGTTATACTGGCATGGGCGCGGAATAATTATACGGGGGGAGGAATAAAAATTGAATCAGGGACGTTGCGAGAATTCTTGGATCCGTTTTTAACACGGACGACCAACTGCGAATAAATGCCGCTTTCTTGTTTGATTCACAAACTATTTCGAATACGATCCTTATAGTCTAAATTTTAGATTCCAAAAATCCTTGCGGCGAAAAAGCCCTCACTATCTAACCGAGATGTTAAAGACTTAATGATTCTTTCAGTGCGATTGTTCCGGATTATTTCGATCAAAGGGTTTAGAATCGCTTAAAGTTAGCGAAGACGTTTGCTGTGAATTGAAGTCGCCAAGAGCCATTAATCATATATTTCACGATGCCTCCGAGGGAATTAGCTAATAATCATAAATTATAATCTGTTATATGTCCGTGTCTGTATCTGTCTTCGGTGAGACACCGTGAAGTGTGACATTAGAAATATGTCGTCTCTTGAAAAGCTTAAATTTATTCTAAAAACTTATTGAGTTTTACTCACATACATCTTATTTAGAGCATCACTATACAGAGCCTTCGAATGACTCCAGCTAGTAAGGCTACTTTAATAAATATATATTATTGTTCATTATCATTATTATTATTATTATTCGTTATTATTATATACTTCTCTGGTATCCAAGGAGACAGGACATGACATGCTTCTAAAGAATATTTCACAAATTAATTCTTACCAGTTTTTTATTTGTTTGGAAAGAGCAATCACTCAGAATGATAAATCGATAAATACGTGGAAAATGTATAGAAATGGTAGACTAAGACTAGTCGTATATATATATATATATATATATATATATATATATATATATATATATATTTCAAAGAAAATATTAAAGGATTTGTCATTCAACTACTGTTCTTGTGTTTTTCTTCTTTTTAGTAAAATTTCATGTGCTCTGCTGAAGATTAAATCATCGTCATGAAAATAAAATAACCGCACTCTAAATTTTGACATGTGTTGACCCGGTTTCCCGAAATCACTCTTTTACATAGTACCGGATATTCGAAATGCCAGGGATTTCAAAGTTCCGACAATCCGAAATCACTGTCCCTACTTCCCGACAAGCGCAATAAATCAAGTGAATCTACCCCCGGTTAATGCAGGTCTCAAGTCTTAGAATTGGATTATATTGTCTATGCACATGTTTTGCTATTTAATTAGCACATGTTTTGATGTTAGAATTGAATTATATTATTTTGCGATTTAATTAGAGGATTTTTAAAATCTTAGAATAGGATAATATTGTCTTAGCACATGTTTTGATATTTAGAATTGGACTTATGATGCTTATGGTGCCTTTGTTGATTTTGATATTACATCGCCACGTGGCTGAAATACTGACTGGGACGTGTACCTTAACACACTTAAATCAGAAGCTGCCAGACAAATATAAGTACGGTTTAACGCAGTATTCTTGTTGTTCTTACCTGGTTTTTGCTTGGCGAAAGTTGTCGGCTCGGTTTTCCGAAAGTACCGAATGTCCACATAAATAAGCCAATCTCACAGGTACCGGATTGCCGAAAATACATTTCTATGTCTGTTCTCAAGTTACAGCTACCCGACCCATAAAGTTTTGACACATATCCAGAGATTTTCATATATTTTCCCGACAAAGATTTCTATCATGCATATCATCATAGACATATGGCTCTCTTATGATGTATCCTAGTCCTTAAACAACTAAAGCCTGATATTCTTGTCAAAGAACGGAAAGTCACACGAAATCTACGCTAAAAGTTAAAAATAATTACGTTTTGTGGTTAGTAAGGTAATAGAAAGGTTAACCTGGTCGAGAACGTCACTTACTTGACGATTTCCGCGACCCATGAGCGGATCGTGATCCGAATTTCGAATAAGGTTCTTGCGAGTCAGAGTACACAATAAACTAATCAGCTATCATGGCAGAAACCGAATACTCGTTTGTAAATTGACGTTTTTTTATTCACAAAACCAAATCTATTTATTATGTGAAATGTAACATGTTTGTTTGTTTGTTTTGCTGTTCGGGGAGAATCCTCAGGCTGTCGCTTAATCAGCACAGCCTCTATGTTGGAGTGGTTAAGGAAACTTCTCCCCCACCATTCACAGGGGAGCGAGCAGTACGGAAAGATGGAGCCGAAATACCCTGAGAGTGGTTACTGCCAGAGAGTTTTACACCCTCATGGGGTTTTTAACGTCCCCCTTTATTTTAAATGATTCAGTGGAGACGGCAGCGCCATTTAACCTGGTCAGCCACCCACGATGTTGTGAGCCGAGAAATAAATCCCTGGAAAAGTTACGACCTCTTACGGGGTTCGAACCTGTGACCGTTGGCACCAAGTGCCGGGTGCTTAATCACTAGGCCACCAGAGCTCACAAAATGTAACATCTTCTGGTATTTTTTTAATGGTAGATAGGATTGCCTGTCTGCGAGTCAGATGTTATGACAGTATACTCTACACCAATCTATGCATCTTATAACAACAATAAAAGTGAAACAAAAAAATCGAGAAAATATAACTATCTCAGATATATAAGCTTCACTATAAGTGTTTTGTTATCACATAATAACATTGTCTATAACGGTGTTTGTTAGAATATTAATTTGTTTAAACGGCAGTCAGAGTACCGAATATATACGAGGTTTTCCTCAGCTTTTACAGAACTAAAATATCGCGTATTAAAATTTCGGAGATTTCACAGAAAAAAAAACGATCTCTTATGGTAGATCTTTATCTTGCTCGTGTATATTTTACTTGATCTAGGATTATATTTGAGACGTGGTTATAGTTTATCATATTTTTAAATATCCCGATAGGCAGACGTGGTCGTCTGCTGCTTTATTTTCTAACAAGAACTCTCTCTGATCCGTAAATAATTAACTGTTAATGTATTCATAAGTCAACACCATAAAGTTTAGTTTTGTAATTAGAGAAGGCATTTAGAATATGATGTAAACAAACTTTCATGTTTGTTTTCATAGCCATCTCAGCAGCCGAAAACAATAAATTTATGTGCTTAGTCCTGCGTACAGACACATATTATTGGAAATAATGTCCGAACAACGTTCATCTACAATCATTAGAAAATCGACATTTATGCGATTATTGACTGTCGATAACATTAACATGGGATAATGTTGTTATTCCGACAACTCACTGTTCCGACGGTTTATTCCATAGCACCATTACCACATTTTGATCTTCTGATAACTCAATGTTCTGCCCACTCTAGTTATCACTCTATAGCAGAGGTGCTATATGTGACTGTCAAAGCAATGGGATTTCGGACCAAATGACGTTGTACCAGATCTTGGCTTCTCTAAAAAAATATTTACATCAATTTGTGATCGACTCATAGGTGTAATAATTGGCAAACACGCAAAAGGCTCCTTTTCTGGCTTCCGTCAAAACAATTATTATTATCAAAATAATCTTGTATTATTGTTCTCTTTGTATAGATAACCAGCCAGCTACCATGACAGACCATGACAGATAAAAGGCTGGTTATAGAATGTTAATGACAGATCATTATGATAAAGCTTGTAGGGCACTTTCACATTTATATTTAATTAAGAAATAGACTAAAAGAAACTCTAATTTCAAGAAACCCTGTCTGATTTACCTTCATTATATCTGAAAGTTAAAAAACTAAGAAGAAAATTCTGCCAATTCTTGGTGTGTTTATCTATAGTACTCTCGTAGCGCAACGCCCCCACAGACTGCTAAGTCGTGGTATCGACTCCCAGTGCTAGTGGTGTTTGTGGGGGTGTTTTATTGATAACCAAAAAGCTTCGGGCCGATTATCTCAATTCTCTAAGAGGTAGCTTCTCGACCGCATGTCCCAGCGTCGAGGGTAAAACAAGGAATTAGTCACTATGAGTTGACCTGATGCAAACCCCACAATAGAGAACAACATTGAGCATCCGTAGCCTACATTGTGGCCAGTTGTATCGGGCAGCATTATGGCTTCTCACTTCTCACATTTATCGCTGAATTTGACAATAGCCGCGCATACATTCTACAAACGACCCGGAAGGTCGCCGCTCGTTACGGAATCGAGAATAAAATGATCCATACGGTCACGAAATACCCATGATCGAAGAACTAAATGGGCTGAGTATCATGTTTTACTTTTGGCTGGTTGTGATGACATATTCACCGGTTTGTTATCTACCTAACAATGCTGAATACTCACAGTCTCATCTCTAGTATAGTACTTATATAACGTCTTAACTGGTCATCTAAGTGCAAACACATTATTATTAAGTGAATGAAAATATTACTAAGACTGACTGATAGTGCATAGTATACGTATTGAATAATATATATTACGGTGTTAATAACTAAAAATTATTTAGATATATATATATATATATATATATATATATATATATATATATATATATATATATATATATATATATATCATTAATAATATAATCAGTATGATAAATAAACACACGTGTGTGCGTGTGTGCGTACGTGTGTGTGCGCGCGTATATAATTTTTATATATATATATATATATATATATGTTATTTATATATAGCGCCCTATCAAGCTAGATAGCTGCTCTGAGGTGTTTACAATATTATATCCCTGACTTAGACCTGTTTCAATCCAGCACATATCTCAACTCCATATATATATATATATATATATATATATATATATATATATATATATATATATATAGAGAGAGAGAGAGAGAGAGAGAGAGAGAGAGAGAGAGAGAGAGAGAGATATTCAATACGCAGATAGATAGATAGACAATTATTTTTCTATGATAACACTTTCTTCTTACACATATTATATACAAATAGGACATATACAGATACTGCCAATATCTATTGACGCCTGTTCCAATTCAAATTTGTAACCGTCGCGCAGCAGAGGGTAACCGTATTATGTTACTATCTAGCCACCTGGATGGTAAATGATATGATATGGAAATATCTAAAACATCTAGCACGAAGATATCTTTATTTTCATATACTTCTAGACTATGAGTACCGTATATGTGGTAACACAGGTGTACTCCCATCTAAGTCACTGCACTCCAAAACCCCAGGTAGTGAGCTCCGGTGGCCTAGTGGTTAAGCACCCGGCACTTGGTGCCAACGGTCTCAGGTTCGAACCCCGTAAGAGGTCCAAGCTTTTCCAGGGATTAATTTCTCGGCTCACTACATCGTGGGTGGCTGACGACGTTAAATGGCGCTGCCGTCTCCACTGAATTATTTAAAATAAAGGGGGATGTTAAAAAACCCTGAGGACGTAAAACTCTCTGGCAGTGACCACCCTCAGGGTATTTCGGCTCCATCTTTCCGTACTGCTCCCCTGTGAGTGGTGGGGGGGAGGTTTCTCAACCACTCCAACATAGAGGCTGTGCTGATTAAGCGACAGCCTGAGGATTCTCCCCGAACAACAAAACCAAACCAAACCCCAGGTTATGGGTTCGAATCCTATTCCTGCCTGTATTTCAGGGACATTAACCTGGGTAGTCAGTCGCCCGTGGCCAAATGTCCTAGGCGCGACCAACTATAAGTCTAAACAACACACCTACTCACTCAACCAATCGCTCACTCACCTGTAATAACACAATTAAAGGATACCTCATACACAGACTTAATAGTTAGGTCATATGCAACTCACTTTGCAGTAGGATGCAGCTTATACTTCGGTGGTTTAGTTAACTGGGGTGGAGTTTGATCACGTGGTCGATTCTGTCAAAATGTCGAAGCTTTTCCAGGAATTAATTATTCGGCTCACAACATCTTTGATGGATGACCACGTTAAATGGTGCTGGCGTATCCCCTGAATTAATTTAAACGGAGGAATATTAAGGTTCCCCCGAGGAGGTAAAAACACCCTTGATAGATGAACCTCGGGGTAATTAGAGCTTCATCTTTCAGTACTACTCCCCCGTGACTGGTTGGGGGATGAAAATTAATAGCCACCCAATAAAACAGATAAAACTGGAAATGAATGATCGCACTTTGGTGTGCTATCCTTGTTTCGTGATCACATCTCATCAATCAATCAATCAATCAATCAATCAATCAATCACATATATTGTATTTATGTTAAGGGCAAAAATGTCAAAGAATAATTAAATAACTACACACACAACACACACACACACACACACACACACACACACACACTTATATATATATATATATATATATATATATATATATCAAGCACTAAAACTACGTAGAATAATAACAATGGTGTTGATTATAAGCAGTTACAAAGTACACGATACACGTATATTGGCAAATACTGGTTTGGGTTATAATTAAGGTATGAATAAAGAAATTAGTACACTACAGAACTGGGTCGCTATACTCTCTCTCATGGTAATTGGACCCTGAACAGACATAAGACCTACTTATTAAACGGCCTCATACTGCATATATACCTATATAGTGTAATACAATTATATAGGTCATAACTCACTCAAACGACATTTGCATAAACAAGACTTCTTAATAATTTACACACATAATTGTCCAATAATTGTAAAACTTATCCTCGCAAATTTAGCCCTTTCTGGTTTATGTCAGGTTCGTAGGCCTGTCAGCTGTATGCATGATCTGTGATCTATTCACCGCCACTTTTCAGTCATCGCAATTAACTATTTAATATGTGGTTGGTCCTGTTCATATTTTGACATCATTTATAATTTATTTGAGCATATTTGTATTAGCTCTGAAAATTTGAAATGAAGGTGAGCCTGTTCCTTTAAGGTATGTTAATTTAATTTATCGAAGAATATTTTTGGGAGCCAGACCTTGAAATCCCCCTAACTCACCTTTGTCCTGTTACACGGATGCGCGTCTATTATTTATAGCTCATTAACTGTCAGACTTCTTATGTTTATTTCTGCGATCATTATATACACGTTAGCTGGAGTTCATAAGCACCCGTCGTCAAGCCGCTAATGTTATATTATATAGGTATATATGAGGTTTATGTGACACTTAATTCCACACTTCCATTGCATCATAATCAATATGTTTAATTTTCACATAATTCTCCCCTCTAGCATCAAGGCAATTTGTTTTCATGACATGTTGTAATTGATGATTGATGTTTTACGGCGACTTTTGCGCACAAGGTAGGCTAAATGGGCCGAGCGATCTCCAAATGTAATGAGACGAAGTGAAAGACGAAACAACCTTCAGATATGCCCATGCCGGGATTCGAACACGGGTGGTAGTGATCTGTGGTCCAACACGCTACCGCTAGACCACGGAGGCGCCCCAAACATGTTGTAATTAACTGTATGCATCATAATATATATATATACCACGTACCATGATATATATAGATACGGATTATAGAGTCACAATGACTGTTGGTTCCTGTCTTATCCTGCAGTATTACAATTTAATAATGATTCATGGTATCTTGTACTGCTCGTAACGCGAAAACCGATATAATCTTGATTTGAACGCGTTCAGGATGTTGCGTGATGCAGGATGTTTAACGAATTAATATAATATAATATGCACAACAACATGTTATTGCTATAATAATTAATTATTTCAAAATTAAACTTATATGGATTTGTTGTTGGTTCATAGAGATAAACTTATGCCTATTGACTATTTCACATCTCTTTATTTTTAAATTTGTCATGAATGTTTTAATGTTATCTATATGTTTATGGGGGGGGGGATACATTATATAAGCAAATAGCAATGCTTCAAGCATTATCCTTTTCAACATTCTATATGGGTTTCCTTTCATTAAAATGGGTATTATGAATGCTGAAATAAACAATTTGAATTGAAAAATTAACTGATTTTAATTCAAATAGAGTCTACAGTAATTAAATGGGTTAACTTGAAGTAATATTCATTGACTAATTATACACGCGTATATATATATATATATATATATATATATATGCCTATGCAACGTCATATATATTATCGCACTATCAGGCCTAATTAGCTTACTAGTTATATCTAGCCTCCTAATGTAAATACTCAATCAAGACGAGCCAGCATTCAGCGTCCTTGACCTTGTTTAACCTGTGACCCCTTTTCTCGCACGTGAGAGTTGTTGATCAGTTAATATATGGCGAACTACGTGGAGTAAACTTGTAATTTCGTCGGGCTATTTCGCCAGTTTTAGTCTATCTCTCGTTAGAGATATTGTTAAACATGTTTGCTTTGACGCATATCATTATTTCGATGAAGAAATGGGTTCTGCCCACGGCTTTCATGTTCGGGACAGCTCCCACATTTATTATTCTCTGGGCAGGATGGCGTGTTTTAACAATATTTCTACCCTCACGAATTTACGAAAGAGGAGACGACTGGCTGTATTCGATGTATCAGAGGATGGTGCTGTTCTTTTTCGAAAATATGACTGCGTTGCAGGTAAAAAACACATATTCCCGACGTGTATTTTTGGTGTCGGTCGCTGGAAGTGAGAGAATTTGTAATAAGTAATGTTATTGTGGGCGATAATCGAGTATTATAACGTTCAAGTGTATGTTAATTATAAACACAGACTCTTTAAACGTTTATTAACCGCTGGTGATGCTTTAAATGTTTCTTATGGCTTTTTTGTTCGGTTATGGGAGATATTTTAACAAAGATAATTATAATAAGTAGTTCTCATGCACAGTGAGTGAGTGACTTAGTGAGTACTCGCGTATTAATCAGCAACTGATTTCTAGTCTATGAGCCTTTATCACTATCAGGTCCAGGCCTATTGTACACTTGTTTTGCAAAATGAAATTGTCAAGGACCAAGAGTTGGCTATACTTAAAATCGTTCCAATGTTTATCGGGGTGTGCTTTAAAGCCTAAAGTCATTCCACAACCGAGTTTGGTAAACTATTCCAATGAGGAAGTTTCTCCTGCAGTTTCTGGCTTTTCTTTCCTTCTTTAGTTTGTATTTCTCGTGTTTGGTGTGTCCAGCTTAATATATTTTTCCTCCACTTTGTATAATATCCCTCTTATTATTTTTATATAGTATATCTAGTCCTAATCCTAAACAGATCCTAGTTCTGGTTAAATCCTGGGATAAATGTGCCATTGTATGTGACTGTGAGTATTATGTGGGAAATAAAGTCTTGGTTAAAATTAAAATTTTCTTTGCTGTTGGTTACAGGCTATAACAAATATGGAGTTGCCAGAAATTAAGTTAGATTATCAGTACACATTTTTAAAACTTCAGCTTCACTCTATTTACCTATAAGCGCTTGCTAAGGAACACACAGTTTTAAAATAGCGTATGATGTATAGGGTAACAAAATAAAAGAATTAAATTAGTTTTTAGAATATTGTGCTATTTGGACTGATCTTTTGGTTAATTCAGTGTATTTAGATGTACAGTTGTGACATGGGGGGACTAATATTTTAAGTAAAACCAAGTAATAAGTATTTAGATTATTATCAGCCATACAATTCCATTTAGTAATATTTATCCCACAACCTCCATGTTTTTCCTGAAATCTTGGAAGGGTATGGCATACGTACATATTTAGGCCATGATGAACGTAAATGTGATTGTGCACTAAACAATGCATTTATAATTGCACAATAACTTTTTAGAGCAATAACACGTGTAACAACATGAAAATATACAGCCATTATTATGACTAAATATGTTCAGTAAACTATATTTTAGTAATACTAGTGTTGGAAATATAGTCACTTACACTAGCATCCAAGGTGATGGGCATTCACATTTTGAAGTAAATATAATGTAACAAACAATTATTTTATTAATAATAATGATGTATATTTAATAAAGCACCCTTACTAGCAGGACCCATTCAAAGGTGCTGTACAAATAATATGTAATATAATAATACCCCAAAATAATATGTCTAAAAACCCTGTACATAAATGATTTAAGAGATAATAATTATGTATCTGTGAGAGCAATCTTGAACAGGTGTGTTTTTAGAACAGATTTAAATTTTCAAGAGACAACGCATTTCTAATATCTGCCGGAAACCTATTCCACAAAGTGGGGGCTGCAACACTAAACACACAATCACCATATGACTTGAGCCGAGACATCTTGCCAAACTTCCTGTAGTGCCACAGCTTTGTTTGCAAGCATCTTGACCAGTTGACAGACAAAATGTCAGATTCCGATGAAGGTTTTGACATTTTCAGGTATATCAAGCCTTACAACTTTGAACCACTTGCGAATAGGGTCACAGACAGTATTATTTGTGAAGAATTAGCTGCCGCAAGTGCAGATGTGGATCTAGAGCAGGCACCTGTGCTGCTGACATCCAGCCTTGGTCCACGTTTTGTTTGTGTTGATATATGCTTAATTGATAAGTCAACATACTGGGCCTGAATGCTAATATTTCCCTCTTTCTATTACATAATGTCATTTAAAATAAAGTGATATTTGTCAGTACATGGGAGTCTGGTGGATGCATAGGGCTCTCCCATGTATGGCCTGTACAGGCAGGTTCCACCCTCGGTGGAATATCTACTATTTTAACAGTTTAGTAGTGTCTACAGTACACAGCCATAAGAAGCTTTGAGTAGGCCTAAGTAAATTTAGATTTTTTGCGAATAATGATAATTTTACTTATTCACGAATGCATGAACTGGTAAATGTCCAATACTTTGATCCCAAGATTACCCTATCATTGCTCATACATACCCATTTTCTATTCAGTTTCTCCATCAAGCAGCTGAATCATATGAGCTTAGCATCATCCAGTTTAACGAATATATCCATTTCTCAAATTGCACAAACGAGTCTTGTTTTGGGGGAATGAACGCATACTCAATCCACTCCCAGACCCATTTGCACAATTGTATGCGACATGATACACCATTTTATATTTTTAACGAAGACAATATAGAACACATAACATAGGTTAAACAAGGCCACATGGAGTGTTTGGCAAACACGATGTCACATTCCAAAGTTTTCCCAAGACTCTTAATTAAAGTTGTGGCCATGTGAGATGCTAGCAAAGGAAGTTTTAAAACCACAGTCACTTTATTTCTAGGAAAAATTTAAATGTATCTCTTTTAGATGGTATTGTAAGTACATAAATAAAGATAGTAATGTCATTTAGAATTGGATCCAGCTCATTTAATACTTCTCCATGTCAACATAACAAAATTTAAACAACTGTTTTTGTAAGATTAAACACTGTGTACAATTCATATAAAAGTTTCTCTGTCCATCAAATATGTAAATTGAATGCATCAAGAAATTCTCTCATCAGAGAATAAATTGTCATGGCAGAACCAGTAAAGCCAATTAAATGTAGAAGTTTGCCTTGGATTTCAATGTACTGTAAACAGTTTTATTTAGACAAAGCTAAATGTTTACTGTCATCCATAATATATTCAACAAATATTCATTATGGGCAGTGTAGTACAGTAACTGTGGGCTTTACTCAGCTCAATGACATAAGAAATATTCTACGTATCTGTGGGGGCGCCTCCGTAGTCTAGTGGTAGTGTGCTGGATCACAGATCACTACCACCTGTGTTCGAATCTCGGCATGGGCATATCTGAAGGGTGTTTCATCTTTGACTTCGCTTCATTACCTTTGGAGATCGCTCGGCCCATTTAGCCTATCATGTGCATAAAAGTGGCTGTAAAACATCCATCATCATCTACGTATCTGTGGAGATCTTTATATAAAAATGGGATCCAGAGAAGTTCGTTCAGAAACGGTAAAAAATACAATTTTAAAATGATGCAAAGGATGGATGCAAACAATAGTGTGGTAACATGTGAAGCCTGTTCTGAAAAAACAATTTCGGTGTTCTGTCCTTAAGACATAATTTATAAGTCACCAAAATATTTGATCCAGAACATATAATTATGACAGTTCTCAATGTATTTAGCCGTAGCATATTACTAATATTTCTGATAAACATCAGTACAATGAGGAACCATAGAGTGAGCTTGGTGTGCCATCAGTCTCAAACAACATGGTACAGGGACTATATTATGCAAGAAAAAACAATATGATAAAAATGAGGCTTTCAGCATTATGTCACACTACAGCAGCAATAGAACGTATTTGTTGTGAGTACGTCTCTTCATAGACCAGATATATAACATGGCTTACATCCTATTTTTAACCTTTGGGCCTGGAATTTGGACCATGGATTGGAAAAATATGATTCAAGCCTTTTTTTGGTATCTGAAAATAGACCAGGTTAAGAAATATAATGAATTGATATTTTGTTTTGTAGGTATTTATCTCTGGAGATGTAGATTGTCTGGACAAAAAAGAAAATATCATTTTGCTGATGAATCACCAGTGTGCAGGTATTTTTTGTACTTATTTTTACAATTAGTGTATCATTTGTTGGGGAGATTTGAATAGGAAACAGTTTTTCAACCATAATCACTCATTAATTTAGTGATTAATGTTCAGTCTGTTCGGGTGTTTTATTGTAGTTGACTGGATGGTGGCTGATATGCTTGCTGCAAGACAAGGCACAATAGGCCATATACGTTATATTTTAAAAGATGAGCTTAAATATGTTCCACTGTATGGCTTCTACTTCAGACAGGTTTGTACAAATGTTTTCCTCAGTTAACTAGAGCTGTTCTTTCCAATATCATAATCCTAACTATACCACTGTTACTCTCAGCTAAAATGAACAAGAAATTAAACAAAGAATCTATTATGTATGAGCACCATGAAGCATTCCTGGACTGCACACTCACTTCCATTAACTTCACATTTATTGCTTTGTTTTCTAGCATAGCTGCATCTATGTAAAGCGAGGTGGTAAATTCAGACAGGAGAAAGCCATTGGACAACTCGACATACTGAACAACAGTAAAACACCAGTATGTCAATTTTCAACCTACAGCTATGTAAACTTGCTGTTTTAATGTAAAGAATTTTTTTTCTTATACTTCTTTGTAACTGATAGCTTGATTTAATGTCATTCCAAACATTGTTGTAATCATACTTATTGTTTTGTCATTATTTACGAACAGCATTAATTCATTAATTAAGTATAATTTACTCAGCTATGTCTGGTCTGGTCTGCTGCGCAAATATTGATCATGTCATGTTTGATATTTACCAGTTCTGGATGGTTGTCTTCCCAGAAGGTACGAGATATGACCCAGCAGCTACAGACAAAATACAAAAAAGTCAGCAATATGCACATGATCAAGGTGACTTAACTGTTATTCAGCATTATTGTATATGGTGATAAAGATATTATTATTATTATGCCATACCATGAATTTCTGTTGTGTTTGTTTGTTTGTATCCAGCTTCTTTTGATGGAATCCTGATTATTTCAGGTCTGGATGTATTGGTTAATGTGTTGACTCCACGTTCAAAGGCCATGTTCCTCTGTTGTGACAGACTGAGAAACAGAACTGATGCAATTTATGATGTAACCATTGCCTACAGCGACACATTAGATCCATCAACAAAGCAGCGAATACCTGCTCCAGGACTAGTTGGTAATTTAGTTTATTTCTTATTGGTGTTTTAGTTAATCATCGGTGGTACTTATTTGTAGTAACATTAAAAAGGTGTACAGTCACAGATAAAAATGAAATAATTCACTCACCGCAATATTTACATATTGTTTCATACTAAAACTGTTTTTAACTACAAGAAACGGGAAAATGTAAATATCTCATCGGCTATGTTTGGTATTGTTCATAAGGCTTTTTACATGACAGTAGTTGTGAACTAGATAGGTTATAGAGGGCTTCATCAGGAAATATGTGACCTGATATTCTGTGATCATATGGTTACTGGCTTCTGCTGGTTTAGTTGTAGGGGTGTGGTGAGATAATGAATATCTGAAGCTACCAGTCTCATGTGCTGTCTGCTATGTTGGCTGCGCTGCTATCATTTTTGTCAGTTATACTCCTTCAAAGTTTAACTGACACAATTACTGAAGTGTCACCACTAATGTGGTGATAACAAACTGAAAGGATGTATTTATTCTAAGAAAGTTATAATATTTTATGTCATATATTATTAATACTATTACAGTAATTCTCTAGCACTTGATAAAAATTTATGTCTACAGAAAAGCCACCTTCATTTTAGAAATATAAATATTTTCAAACCAACATAAAAAAAACTTAAACATAATTTTATATATTGTTGATTTAACAAGAGATCAGGGATGGTACATATCTGATGGGTAAAAAACCCACCCTGGAATATTTTTAATTTGGCTTAAATTCCACAATATATAGTTGGCCCATTTAGCCTACCTTGTGCACAGAAGTGGCCGTAAAACATCAATCATCATCATCCACAATATATAGTCCCCTGATTACACTAGCAAGGTAGACAAATATAATGAGTAAAGTTTGCTATGATGTGTTATCAGCTTTGGTTTTTAAATATATATATATATATTTATATTGGTATTGAATTTTTTTAAATTCATTATAATCTACTTTAAAACCAAATTAAATTAAAGTGAAACTGGTGCTAATAAGTCATACAGTCAAATTATTAATATTTTAAGCCTTTCAGTTTCTACACCTGAAAATTGTAATGATTGTTTGGTACTTAATAATTCACAAAGCCAAGAATTTAATTATTCAGGGGAACATTTGAATTTATAAATCCACTGCAGCAACATCAAAATAATTTTATCTAAAAATATATATCTACTTTCGCTTTAAGTGTTATTTATTTTATATAAATTGGAGATATGTTAGCTGCTGCTAGACACAGAATTAACATGAAATAAAAAAGAGGTGATGTTGGGTGGTTATTGTAGTATTTATAATGAGTGCAAGTGCCAAAAGTACAAAACCATATACTGAATGTGTATGTTAGGTTAACTCCCTTTCTCCTCAGATTTGTAATGGTTTGTGTTTATATTGAAATCAAGTACATGTACTATGGAATAATTGAGGCATATTGTAGACATTTGTTGTCATTTAACTGTCTGATTGCAGGTTTTTTAAAAGGTGGTTATAACCAGCTCCATGTGAATATAGAACGTGTTTCACTTAGTGAAGTACCAGAAAAAGAAGAAGATGTGAAAGTTTGGCTTCATAAACGTTTTGTTAGAAAGGATAAGTAAGTTCTTCTCTGTATAGTAATAATTTGTTATCCAATAAATACTATGTTTCATAATATGTTTCATTGCATGTTTATACAGAAAATAAAGTAATTCATAGACCTCAAATATTTTTAAAATAATGTTTATACAATATGTTTATAACAAAATCATATTTCTTACTTAACTAAGTTATAAACTATACTCTTTTTGTAAAATAGGTTTCTTTGTTAAATCATAGCTTTATTTGCATGTAAAGTTTAACTGGTTGAATTTTATTTGATAAAGCTTAGAAAATTACTAATACACCCCTGTCCATCCTTGATAGAGAATCATATATTCATCTTAAGATAGTTCTCACTTCTGGTGTAACTTTGTAGTGTTTTATAACCTGCAGTCATATTTCATTTCTTTGCCCTAAACATTTTATTGTGTGATTCCCCACAGTTTGTTAAAAAGATTCTACAGTTCTGATAGTAGTACAGCAGGCACACTTAGTGACAAGGAAGAAAGACACCCACTCACTGGTGGAGAAACACTACCAGCTTTTCTGTTCTGGTTTGCTATCAACATACCACTTCTGCTAACTATGGATGGTCGTGCATTTTACTGGAGAGCAACACTGCTAGGTACTGTTCTTGGCTGGATCTGGGTATCCTTAAGGTTCTAAGATCACGAAGCATTCGCTGAATACATGCTTACTAAGATATGGATGTAGCTGCATTTAAATTGGTATATTCCATACATTTTGTTTCAATCTTTAAGTGACTTTATTTCTAATAAAATAAAAGCATCCTTATTGTTGACCAGAGCCATTATAAGTCAGAATTATATTAGTATTTGACTTTATGCCATTTTGTTTTGCTTAATGAGCCTGTTGTGGAATTTTGGTTTGAAAATAATTTCTTTATTGATGGTCATTGTATGTTGTATATGCTACTATCAAATAAAGTAATATGTAAATTTTTATACACATGTGTGTGCGTTCGTGTGTTAAGAGAAAACACATTTAGGGTTAACCTGTGATAAACCAGCTCATAGCCTACAAGATTACTAGTCTTTGTAATGTGAATCACTCATTATTAAGTATTTTCTACGCACTTGCTATCTGTTATGAAAGCAGTAGAAAAATATATAATTCTTCTGTTTTTTTAAATTAATGATTGTATCAACACACCCTGTAATCTTTACATTGTGTGTGTGTATGTGTGTGTGTGTGTGTGTGGTAAGTTATTTGCTTTAGTCATGTTAAAATGCAGTTGATTTGTTCAGATATTATTATTTCAGTTCACGTTTCTTCTAGACTTCTTAAGTGAATGATCTCCTTAGCATTGAATATTGTTAAAAAGAATATTTAACTATTTTACGCTGTTATTGTAATATACATTTGTTGGGAATATCTATAACGTTTTGGGTACTTTTTCATTAAAAAAAAAGGTTTCTTTGTTAATTCACAGCTTTATTAGCATGTGACGTTTAACTGATTGCATTGTATTTGATAAAGCTTATAAAATTACCGATACACCCCTGTCCATAACAAAAACCTGCTGTATAACTGAAGTATGTGCATTTTAACGTGTATATGCAATGGTAACATACTTAGTACAGTTTGAATATCTGTTGTTAAATTCTTCATACAAAAAGACAAGAGATAATTGAAAGTGTTATGCTGTCGATTCAAATATTCTTAAGCGAGGTCGCTATGCATGTTTGGGTGCATGCGTTGTTTATCACAAAGCATACAGATCCTACTAGAACGTAATGGCTGCAATTAATTATTGACTGTTTGCACTTTATGATTATTATTTTTGGTGCAGCTTCATTTTACCGTAACTTAGTTTGGTATGTTATTAAGTCAGCCTGTCGTACAAATGATACCTATTCAGTGATTGTTCATATAAATTAATCAGTTATCTTGACTTTAATTTAGTGGTGCTTATATAATGTAACCATTATTATAAAGACGGTTGATCAGGTTACGATGTCCATATTGGTTTGCTGTTGTATAGTAAATACATGTATATCTAGAACTTTGTGGCTATCAGAGTAATCAAAGTAAACAAGCATTAATATTAAATGTCTCATCTAGAAATGGGCAAATAATACTAGTTGTTAAACTTGTTGTCTGATATCATATCATATTTGTATAACAAGTTAGATTTTGCTAAAAGTGGTGATTTTATGCGGTTTTGCACTTTAAAGTGCCTCTGAACTACACATGAGATTGGTAGGCTGCAGTAATAATTGTTTGGGTTTTTTGGCGAAATTTTAAAAAGTTGCACTCGAAGGGAAATAAATTATATTGAATTTTTGTCTAATCTCTGTTAGATTCTAACCATATTTAACTTGTATCTTTATGTGCTTGTTGTTGTTGTTGTTGTTGCCTTTTGTGCAATTGAACTTCTTGCTTGTTAATTCTAGATAAAATTAGTTGCGGCATTTTAGAAGCTTTATATATATTCTGGTACTTTAACAGGAGGGTTTCACTTTGTTTAAAAAAATGCTAGAAGGCCTAAAATAAATGGGCATAAATAAACTGTGAATATTATTATTTTTGTTTTTATTGTGCCGATATAAAGGTCTGATTTAATATGATATTAGTGGAAAAGTAAATTTTTGTATGAAGTTTGGATTTATTACATAATATACAACACGTACATTTGTATAGTTTGATACTATCCAGAGATATCCAACTAGCTAGTTAGATATGTGCTTCATGTTAATCTAGTTCACGATGTCATTTATAATTGTCACTAGCACATGCGTTGACGTATTCGGTTATTTCCAAAACTTATTTTCTGGCCTTCATCTCACAACATACGAGCATAACGAATTACTCCCGATCTGTTTTTTAATTAATATTCTTTGCGAACACCTATGCAGAAAGCATCATCTGGTTTTTGCACAGCTGCTTCAATGCAATTAAAAATAAAAATGTTTTCTGCCATATTGAAGCTCTTTGGTTTAAATTTTGGACCTGTACATTCGTTTGTGAGCCATTATAAATATTGGTGTTACGTTACCTTATATGTCACTTAAAGTCATTTGTCTTGTAGTCTTTTGGGAAGATGTTTATTTATTACAACAAAAGATTCACAACAATACATAGAACCTTGTGACATTGCCAAATTCTAATATCAAACAAAACTCAATTTATCAACATATCATGCATGTATAATCAAGAAATACTACTAATCTATGAAAAAAAGTTATTTTACGAATTAAGATTCTTTCTTGAATCGGCCTCAGGTATAGTTTAATTTCCTAGTAATGTCCAGTGCAAAAATAGGTATATAGTACAACACTAATTCTAATGTTATGTTGTTATTTCTTTTGTTAGATTTTAATTGCTGACAAGCAGCACTTATATATTATATAATGCTATCAGTTGTATCCTTTGTGGTGACATTTTAAAAACAAATTGTGCTACTTATAAAGTTGTTGTCTATTACACAAAGTAACTGAGTGTTTTTTATGTATATTTATTTCATCTAATCAAACAAAGGTTTATATTCGGTACCGAGACGTGACAAGTCCTGGAAGTGGATGTCTATTGTTTGTTTCTAGATGATGGCATTCAGTTGTCAAAAAAGTTCTTTGTGCGTTATATATGCCTAGAAGGACTATGTAAATAATCTGTACATGTCATTCATAGTTATTTATTGTCGATTGCCGATAAGAATATTTACAGTGCATAGTCGTTAATTAAAATATAAATATTATTCTTGAAACAAGCTGACAGATATACCAGCCCATTGTATACAGTAAGATGCAGGTCCAGTGGATTTTGTACCGTTCTAAAACTACAGATGCCTGTGTTGAGAATATCTCTTTGTCCTACACAATGATGCTGTTATCATTTTGAGCTGTATATTGTTCACTATTCATCCTTTGTACTCACTCCAAAGAAGTGCATGATAATGACCCTCCGAGTTGTACTTAAGTCTTGCTATGTAAGGCTTAATATCTGTATTTGTTTAGGAAGCTAGTGTACTATAGCTGTTAGTTTCGTTTATTGTAAAAAAGGTTTGGACTTTTTGCAAATATGTTAATACACATTAAATATTATCATTCATTAGTTGGACTCATTGTTGAATGTTTATTTTCAGTCTTGGTCGGTTGTATTTCGCCATAATTTTACAAAAATAAGCCCGTTTTATTATTTCTACTTTAATGAGTTTTTCTAATTTAAATTCCTATGCATGATGAGAAAATAATCTGATTTTCCTCCCCTCTCCACCAATTACAGTCAGGTTAGTCAATGTTTATGATATTGACTTCATGTCTTATAGCAAATGGAACGCACACACGTGAGAAATATTTGATGCGAACTATTTTATAGGTACGGCCAGTCAGTTAATATCCATTCTGTCGTGCTATAATGCCCCGTACATATAATTACAAACATACATATCTTTTGCACAGCTGTGTTTTAGACTGACTGAAGTCAATTATTGGTTTTCTTTTAGAAACAAAGGCATTCCTTTCATTTCAAGGGAAGAAAGTGGTTATTACTAGAACGTCTCTCTTTCAGCAATTTATTTCCTGCCTATTCCTTCCATACACTTTTCACTCAACAACCATGGAAAGTCAGCAGCTATGATGCCGTTTAAGGAAATGTATATTCTGAGCCATTTGACTTTGTTATTGAATAAATAGTTTCAACTTCATACCTTGAATAGTTCATGGATTTATAAACAGAAAATCTATTAAGAGTCGGTGATTGGTAATGAAGTTATTTTTACCTACATATCAGCAAACGGAAAAAAGTATCCCCCACAAATATTAATATATTTGTAGCAAGTGACAGTTTTCTTATATTTTAATTGCAACAGTATATTTACAAGTTCTTACTGGGATTTTCACGACTTAGGAATGGTGTTCAGTGGACAAGCAACAAAATCACCAGTAAAACTAAAACTGCATAAATATCTCAATAATTTATTATTATTCACAGAAGTGACAAGACAAGTGAATCAAGTCACTGGTAAAGCAAATGGTTATAGGGATAAACATTTACTGCCCATATTTGCAAACTATTTTTGGTGTAAATAAAGCATACTTATGTAACCGGTTATTCAATTTAATTCATGATAGGCATTCAATGGTGAACTCACAGATCCATCAACTCGTGACCATCAATTGTTGGAACGTGGACACTCGTATCTCTAAATGGATTCTGAAACATCTTTTTTTAGTTGTCAAATCATATATTAGCAAATTCTGAACATTTATAATAAAATGTCATTACAAGCTGGTGGGATTTCCTGTTTATTAACTGAGAAGATATTTTACCAGCTATGCAGAAATAAGACTAGCATACATAAAGCTTTATACATTCAAGATGTAAATCAGTATTTAGCCAACCAATGAAAAGGTGTTTCAGCGTCCAATACTATAAAACACGCGGCTAGTTCTCTTTCACAATAACAATTAAAACTGATACATCTTCACTACTTCAAACCATCAACATCAGTATTATGGTCAGAGATACCTGCAACATTAAAATCAACAACCAGACCTCAAAATAAATAATCCCAGTCACTGATGAGTAGGTTGTATCAGTATACGAGCTATGGGTTAATGCCAACAGATATGGCATCCTCTTAAATGACTAATTAGCAGTCAATAAAACCAACCAGTACATAATGCCCCATCTGTGTTCCTGCCTCGCAGTAGAACCCCATATCATCACACCACACTCCCATAGCAAAATTCAACAAGCATTAATGGTGCACTCTTAGAGCATGTAACAATATTATACAGCAGTAGGTTGTTCACAGTACGGTGTCACCACCATCAGAACTAGATGAATCATCATCAGACAGGACCTCGGCTGCATGTGGCAACACTGGCCTTGTCTGTCTAAGATTGTTTGAATGTCCTGAAGTTTCAGGACTTAACCCGAGATCACTCAAGTGGTTTGCCAAGTCCTCATGATCCGCGTCCTCCAAAGATGATGAAACTTGGCCAGGACTCGACAGCGGTGCCTCTCCTAGTGTGCTAATTGGCAGGTCTGGTGCGACTGTTGGAGAAAGCGCAATAGACCTGTGTGCCGCATTCCGAATGCCAAGAGCCCTCCTAGCCTGCCGCACAACACAAGGTACATTTTCTCCGCCATCTCCATCTAATCGGTGTGGCGATAATCCACCAGGACTTGTGACCTTTAAGCCAGCAACACCCTTTTTGTCGGGTATCGACAGCAAATCGCGCTTGATCTTGCGCCTACGTGTTGGGTCGTTTCTACGATACTGTAGCATGTTCTCAAAGTCAATAATGTACAGAAAGCCAGCTATCAGCATCTCCAATGTTTTAACGCTCTTTTTATAGTTTTCTTCTATTTCTGTGCTGGCCCTTTCATCATACTGCCACCAGCCATTCATACCTTGATAATACCACTGATAGCCATCTTCAAACGACACCTCTCTGAGAAGATCCTCTTTACGTAGCAATGTTGGATCATTGCAGAATTCAACTGGGATGTCTTGTCTGCAGAGAGCACATCTCTTGCTCTGGATGGCCACGCCTTTTATGCATAAAAAGCAGAAGATGTGGGAGCAAGGTAACTGTACAGGATGTACACACGTTTGGAGACATATTGCACATTCAAAAATATCTGCAGATGAACAGTCCTTTTCCTTTTTTGCTGAAATGATAAAGAGCATATTAGTTCAATTACACAACATCTCTTATCATGAAGTTAATATGAGTATTTCTAAATGGTAATTTCAATACTCTAAATTTAGTACATGTATATATATATATATATATATATATAAGAACTGTTCCTGATAACAGACATGGAGTCAATTCCAAAACACATCAAATTTATCAATTTAATTTTTTACATATTCAAAGTAGTTTATACTCCAAGTAGGATTGTCATGGAAGATATATTTCCAAATTAATCAATAAATGATAAATTAATTTGTGGATTTAATTGTTTTGTAACAAACTTCAATTCCAAAGTTATCAATTCAAATTCCATTTAAAAAAAAACAATTCCATTTCCAGAATTGCCCATCAATTTCTCAAATGAATTGACCCAATCTGATAATCTTGATAATTTAACATATTTTATCACTATATGCTACGTTTATACAAAGTTCATTTTATAGATATCAAATCAAATCATAAGAAGTTGAACATTAACATTAATTTTTCAATAGTTGCTATTTCCAATTCAACAAATAAAGTCATTTGAAACAATTATAATAAATGCACCCACTTAGTGTATATATATTAGAAGTGACAGACCCACATACATAGTTTATGGATAAATCACCACCTGAGCCACTTTGTCATTCAATTATTTCCCGGACACTTCACAATTGAAATAAGAGTAGACTCTTCACCACTCCACCACTAATACTAAAGCTAATTCCAATTATTGTACACAACCACCATCTGTGGCTTAAATAAAGTTGGTGCTGAACAATAGTTGAGGTAAATTGTAAATATAATTTTTATTAAGTCTCAGGGTAGCAATATTACTGTAAAAAGTTGTGGCAGTCATTTCAGATTGCACAGGGATATATATATTAATAAGAGAGAAATCATTAGATTACATGGAAACATACAGGCTCAGAAATTGGTTTCATGTTTAATGTGAAGTTTGCCAGTGGTTAATTTAGATGGGATTAATCCTCCAAAATTGAAATAAAACCAACATATATCACTTTTTTTATATTTTTGCTTTGTTACATACATAATGGTTATAATAACAGTTATCTTAGCCATGTTTAGTTTTATGAAAAAATGCATACATACACCAAATAAAGAGACAGAAAATGTTCACGGTTGAAGAAGTACATACATAAAACACCAAAAGGTCAGTATCAAGTATGTTGTATGTAAAAACATCAGAATTCAACTAATATTTATCTGCTTTAGCAGGGCTTGCACAGTAAATAAATATTCATCATATTGATGGATTAATGTTGCTTAACGATACATCGGCACAGTTTTGGCCATTCAGTGTCCTCTTCATCATATAGATAAACACACATATTATATATGCTGTACATACAGAAATGAAAAAATACAGGATGTTGCTACTGGAACCAAACCATAAGCTTAGTCATGCCCGGCCTGTGGATGTAATTCTACTACTTTTTTCTGTTTTGTTTCTTGCACACCCAAAACCTTCCTTTCTGGCTAAGCCTCTCACCCAAACATGTTCTGCATGAGCGAAAATGCCAGCACTTCCTTTACACATGATTAGTGTTGTAAAATGTCCCTAGAAATAACAATATTTCCACATGGTAAAAGCTTAGAATTATCAGAAGAAATTGGTAATAAAAATGTATTGGCCAATGCATGTACTGAATTACCATTTTAACTTGGAGTAACTGCTTCACTTGGTAACACACCATTAAAACTGTTATTCCCGATAAGCTAAAGAAACATTAATGGAAGCCATACTTTGGAGTGATCTCCAGTGGCCTAGCGGTTAAGCACCGGGCACTTGGTGCCAATCCCAACAAGAGGTCAAAATTTCTTGGCTCACAACATCATGGGTGGCTGACCAGGTTAAATGGCACTGCTGTCTCCACTGAATTATTAAAAATAAAGGGGGGAAGTTGAAGACACCCTAAGGACTTAAAACACTCTGGCAGTGATCACCCTCAAGGTATTTCAGCTCCATCTTTCAGTACTGCTCCCCTGTGAGTGGTGGGGTGGAGGTGTCTCAACCATTCCAAGATAAAGGCTATGCTGAATAAGCGACTGCCTGCGGATTCTCCCCAAAATACAAAGCAAGCATACTTTGAATCCATAGCTTCACCAAACAGCATAAAATTATCTAAATTTGTTAAGCTTGTCATGTGTTATTGGTATTTTTGTTGTAAAGATGCGAGTTAATTCTTTATTTCGCCAAAAACTCACATGGGAAACATCCCAGAAACAAGTATTCAAACCCTGACCTGGTTTGTAGAACAAAGTTTTAACCAGTCTGCTTTAGGAGCTTACATAATAATAAACATCCTGGCTATGTGAGACAGTGTCTGTGTGATTAAATAATTATTCATCTGTGTATCATAATTAACTGATTGAAAATTTTAAAAAGTGTGTTGTTTTTTATCTGACAGTAACCACGTATACCCCCCCCCAAAAAAAAAACCTACACTCACAATATATTCCAAATCAAAAACTAAATAAGTTATTTGTGAGTTGTGTTCCACTAATATATGTTACATAGTGTTTAAAAACAATTAATTTGTTGTCTTCTACCACACAATAATAAAAGTTTCCATATTCTTTCGAATCAGGTGCACAATGTTTTAGTATTTGTACTAATCTATTTGTTTTCTTACCAACAGACTGAAATATTAATATCTACAGAGTCTAGTTATTATTTAAACACCTCTGGCTCTGAATATATATACTTGAACTAATAAAATAATACCACACCATTAGCTTATATAATCATAATGTGCTTGCAGGTCAGGACCTATAACCACTTTTATAAATACATTACAATTATTACATATTAATTACTCCTAACATATGGTAAATACAGGTAAGTGTCAATTCAAGTGTGAATGAAAATTTTGTCTTGAAAATTCAGTGGATAATTTATAACAGGAGCGACCTGACTCAGGTGGCGAACTGTCCAGTATCTAATCTAGTGACCCATAGTGACCACCATACCTTCTGTTATATTAGTAATATCCGTTAATTCGGCACCATCTGGTGATTGCGAAGTGGGACTTTCTGTTCGTGACTTAGCCGTGGCGCTCCTGGTTACCGGACCACTCCTGACTCTATTTCCGTTTTCAATTCCAGGGATTGAGTTTGGCCTCGTAACTCGTAAGACAGCACCTGTTAGATCTAAATGCTGTCCATTATTTAAACTATCCGCCATTCTAACGTAAATGGTAGTGGCCGCAAATCAAACGTAAAACAACTGTATTTACCAGGTTCTAGTATAAGATCATAATAACATAATGGTCATTATTCATACCATAAACCCTACCAAATATGACAGCCAATTTAGTCTACCATTTATCTACTCCCAAAACTATTATGCGCAGTGTGGGATATACTATTTACCATCGTTCAATAAACGTCACAACTGGTTTCTTTTAAACTTTTAACAAACGATGACATGTGTAAATATCTTGGTATTTACTGAGACACACACACACACAGTCGTACGCAAACTAAAGTAGTGATTATTATTTAGAACTGAGAGAATAAAACACATTTTAAACTTATATAAATATATGTGTGTGTGTGTGTGTAAAGGCGTTTTTATCCCTTTTTCTTTACAAAGTTATTCCAGTTAACAGACACACACACACACAATAGTGATATAGCTGATAATTAGCTAAGTATGATATATATATATATATATATATATATATTTATATATATATATATATTTTGTGTGTGTGTGTGTGTGTGTGTGTGTGTGTGTGTGTAATAGGCGTTTTTATCCCAATTTTTACATTGTATGTAATGTATATTTCCGAAATAAAGATATATTATTATTATTATATTAGTAAAACATGTTAATATACTACTATCTTTTCACACTGATCAAACTGTTTCATGCTTTTAGCTTTCTGTCTGTTGATAAATTTATAACTTAATAAAAAGGCGGATCTATGGGGATATGTGCATCCAATGTTTAGGGGTCTGGAATCCAATTTTGTTTCTAACTCGATCCCCTTTACTGGTCACATGCACTCTTATTAATATATTTAGATGTAGACACCCCCTTAAACAAGAAGTTTCGTTAGGTCAATGAACCAGAGCGATCAGACTTCATGCTAATTGTTGGATGCGGGGATCGTCTGTATGCGCGTATATATATATATATATATATATATATGTGTGTGTGTGTGTGCGTGTGTGTGTATGCGTGTGTGAGAAAATATATATATATATATATATATATATATATATATATATATATATATATATAAAAGAGAGAGAGAGAGAGAGAGAACTAACCCAAAAACAAAAAAAGGCCCTTTAAAACCCTGATTTCCACCCAAACATAAAAAAAACCTGGACATTAACAACAAAAATGGAAAAGAGTTTGTCTGTAGCACAACACAACATGGAACGAAAAATACTCAACATCACTTATAAAGACGGAAAAAAACAACAATTGAGTGAAGGACTAAACCAAAGTTATGAACATTATGGAAATAATTAAAAACAGAAAATGGACATGTCACATCAGGCGCAGAATGGATAATAGATGGAGTGCAGCACTGACAGTTTGGACACCCATGGGTGGTAAAAGAAACCGAGGGAACCAACCAAAAAGGTGGAGAGATGAAGTACAACAGTACTGGGGCAATGTGAACTGGTACATGAGAGTAAAAACTGTTTATAACTGATGAGAACAAGAAACCGAGACCTTTGGAGGCAACATGCTAAGGCTTTCCTCCTGCAGTGGACTGGTCATGGCTGAAAATGATATAGGATATTAAATAAATATTTAATGGTTTCCCAGAATTATAAAATATACTATTTAAATTTTATAATGTTTTGGAATAATATCAAATATTTGACGGTTCAGGTATCTGGCAATATGTGCTTAAAGTAACTATAAACTTCTTTTCGGTTACGAGTTGTTAGCTCAGACTACGAGATGAATGGTTCGAGTTGTTTTTCGTACGAGATAACAATATTTCAACTTTCCGCTTTCCATATGCAGAAATACAATAATTCGATAGGCTATTGGTGAAATATACTTGTTCGTTTGATAATTCTCATCCTTAAAACATTTCTTCAAACGAACAATTTAAATGTTATATTTTCTAATCTCTGTCCATTTTATTTTTGTAAAAATAAATGTATTGAGCAATAACAGTCCGCAGCAACTCTTATGGCGAGCACGTTAAATATAGAAAATGGCTGAATTTGATTTGACTACGCGTATGGGACAGTATTTCGACCGTCATTTGGTCTTTCCGCTGTTGGAATTCTTATCTGTTAGACAGGTATATTATGGTTACTCATTTTTAGATTATTTATATTTTAGATCCTTTATTTCATGTAGACTATTGTTCACCCGGCTTTAGATTAGATTCTAGCCAAGCTAGTAATTCATTATTACATGAGGCTGAGCAGACCTAAGTTTATCATCATCATGCACCCCCCGAGAACAACGGTCATCGATAGAGCTCGCCTTTTGTTGATTTAATGGACTTATTTAGACATTGGTTGTTTTCTGTTATGACAATTTGGTCTTAGCCCACGTTCACCGAGTCTGACACCTTGCAAAGTCTTGCTCAAGTCAACAACCCACCCCAGCCCTGTAACAGCCTTAAAAAACAGGGGCCCTGTTCAGGCTGTTGTTAGTGTTACGTGGTTATTATTATATTGGTACCTATTAATAGAATTGTAGTGTAAGTAACAGGGTTGCCAGGCTAAAGTATTATTTCAATCCCAATGGGGTTAAAAAAAATTAACCAAAATAATTCCAATATGATATATATAGATCTAGAGTCTATAGTAGTACAGAGTAAAGGAGGCAAACTTCAGGCAGGTTTGGTCATAACGACTTCCAGGCAATTTCTCACTGCACTTACGATGGTTCATTTGATATCAAATGAAAATTTAGAACGTTGAAGTTATGATACAGCATGTTTCAGTTCACATGTCTTGATTTCGCAATGCCTATGGGTAGTGTGAAAATGTGACCGTCAGGTCTGGTAACTTCGTACATTAGTCGTGTAATTTTGGGCAGCCAATAATTCGGCTAAAAATCACCTTATTTGAGTACAATTTATTTTTACATTATTATGTTAAAGCATTTATTACCATTCACACCAAGTAAAGATTCAAACATTTAATTACCCAGGGCCTGAAAAATCGGTACCTGTACTTATAATCCAAGCAAAACTGCCTGTGAGTGCCAGCTGCACCCCTAAAGCAGAGATTCCATATACACAGCATGCGAATCCGAATGCATTTGCAACATTGTGGTATCCATATGTTTTTTGGACACCCCTCTTCTTACCTATTTTTCTTGGGAAAGCCTGCCTGGATGGTTGAATCCAGAATTTTGCAATCCAGGTTCTAAAAATATGGATTCAACCGTCCGTTTTGTCACATACACAATTTTACATATAGAATCACACTCGGTTTACAGTTTTCCATTGTTTTATGGGATTCACATAGCGCATACGGAATCTCAACTTAAAACCAAGATTCCATATACATGGCATGCATATGCAACAGCTTATGTCACATTGGGGTATCCATGTGTTTCGGACACCCATCCCAATTTCTGACCTATTTTTCTTGGGAAAGCCTGCCTAGACACTCGAATTGGACAGTTGAAATCCAGAATTGTATGACCCGGGTTGTAAAAATATGGATTCAACCGTTCGATTCACAATCACTACATGGAGCGATCCATTTTGTTGCATTCAGAAATTGCATACGCAGTTGCACATATGGAATCACATTCATAAGTTTACATATTTTCCATTTTTTGTTGCATTCTGATTCGCATACCACATATATGGAATCTCGGCTTAAGATAACATACCGCCTTTTTAAATGTACTTGCCTGGGGGCAACTGAATTTAAACCTATTCTTACATGTTTAGAAACAGGTATGAAAAAAGTGGGTGCGATTTGTTTTTCGTTTGTTTCACCAATGAGACAATGGACACATGTCCCCAAAATCACGCGTGTCTTGAAATATTGTATGTAAACAGGAAAATGTGCTTCATTATACGAAATTTTTTATTGTTGGAGAATATATGTAGCTGCGAGTCAGTTCTGAGGCGTGAATGAAGTTAAAACAATGTTGCCCGAAGTTACCTGCCTGCCCAAAATTTACCTCCTTTACTCTATTAGATGCCAATAAGACATGCATACTGATAATAGCTAGCCCAACTAAAAAATTTCAACTTGTGTAATGATATTAAAATTGAGCTTATAAGAAAGAGACTTGGTGCTGAAGTAAAAATAATTTTATTTGAACAAAATCGGTCCAGTAGATTTTGTTACTGACCATTTGTAGTACGTATTTTTTTTAATTTAGACCATGCATTTTAGGCTTAAATGAAAGCCATCTTTGAAGCCTCATATATATTAATTCCCTGGGAGTTACACTTCTAGAAAATATCATGATGTGTTCTCTATACTGCAATATGGCTCATTACAAGCATGACAAATCTAATGATCAAATCGGTACATTACCCAAAATTAATCTTTTAAAACCTTGCAAAATAGCCATGTTTCATAAACCATAATTATGTAAGGAATATGAATATTGTCCATATATTTATATTTTCTGTTAGCCATTAATATATAGAATATGGTTATTTAATTTTTTTGATCAATATTAAAGATTGTACAGTTGTGTGAAAACAACAACGTGTAGTTTTCACAAATGTCCGAAGGTTGTCAAACCATGAAAATATAAAATGTGCAATAATTTTATTAATTTTCAGAATATCATCCTGAACTTTTAACACAATGTATATATCATTAGATACAAACAATAACAGAATGCTGACTTATAAAAATTTATTTACACAAATTGTTACCAAAGTCATCAATGTCTGCTGAAAGGTTCAAAAAATATTCTAATGGATATAATTTCTGCAAATATTTTACTTTTTGACACAGAATATTTAAAAATACCTCAATATCAGCAGCAAAAACTAATTCACTCTGAATTTCAGCAACATCATCTGTCCTTGGACATTTGTATACAGTATGTAACCCTGTTTAAAAACTGAATTGTTGCCACCTCTGAACTTGTCTCTTCTAACACAGTGCCAATAAAAATCATCCACATATCCATATGCAACTGCATCCCATGAGCCCTGAATCAGGCTGATTGTTTAATGTAAAGGTATCTGTTGTCTTCGATTTTGAAAGTTATCTGATTCAGTCAAAATTAGTTTTCTTTGTTTGGTTTGGGTGAATTCTTGGTCTACGTCAAAATCCATCACTGTACTAGATTATAATCCAACATCCAAATTTGACACTAACAGAATAAATAAATAGTTTTGAGCTAATTTTAATAGATTCAGAGTTGTAGTTGAACTCATGCAATAGTTTTGGCTCCTTTATGATTTTTGGTGTAACAGTTGGCCACATTGAAAATTGTTAAGGCCTTTTATATTTTGACTGCTGTTTCACATGCATATTAACTTCATTTGCTCACAATTTCAGTTTCTGCTCACATGTGCTTCTTATAGTTGTGATTTCTTTAAACATTGAAATTCTCACTTTTCGTTTACTAAAATTAAGCACATTGATTTAGTAGTTGGACACGCTATATAGTTTTATGTATTTCAAAATGATTGTTTTACGTTGGATATGTTGGTTTTGGGTTACATATAAAATCACAAAAGCTTAATTTCAGCACATTTTAATACAACCTAAAAATGTATAGCTTATAAATATTTAATGGCCATACATAAGCCTAAAGCCTAGACTCTATTTGTATACATGGATTCCTAGCTTATCACTGTGCTGCAGTTAAATTAGATGAAGATGTAAGCACTTTTCTGAGCGTATTCTTCTGATATAATAATATTTTCTTGGTGTTTGATTTCTTATCGTTTCTTATCAGATATTTAGACTTTATATGCAGTTTTTGGTAACATAATTATGTTTCTTCTTTGATCCTCCGTGTATGAATTATTACTGTCTTTGGTATTTTGTACTTTATTTTATATTAAAACAATGGTGGGCTTCCCTATCACCTCAACAGCCACAAGAAGAAAATTCCTGGCCAGATTATGGACATCACCAATAATTTATTATTGGGTGAACTAGGACCTGTTGATTATTTACTTTTATTTTTTTTCAACAAATGCCACTCTCATGCCTGGCTAATGTAACATTACTAACTCTGTGTCTTTATTTATTATTGGCAGATCTATGATGAGAAGGAGATGCTGAAGGGCAAACTTGATTTGCTCAGTAACACAGCTATGGTAGACTTTGCTATGGATGTCTATAGTAATTTGTACCCAGACTCCAAGATACCACCCTGTAAGTTGACTGTTAACTGAATGTCGTGCGACTTAATTATTGTCACTGAGTAATGAATGATCTATTAAATGATATCTATTTCTTGGGGTAGTAATTTAGCATTGATTATTATAAATGTTGTGTTAATCACTTCCATGTAGCAGTATTAGCAAGGAATTCACAGTTGTCCATCCAAAGACATAATTATTGTCAGTCTACAATGCAATGTTATGACCAGTTGTTAATTGAGCAGTGTTATTTTTATTTTGGAAAATGTTTGATTGGTCAGTACACACACACACACACCCCCCCCCCTTTCATGGATATATGTCACTTCTACGATATTTTCCCATCGTAAATGTCCACACGATTTTGGAATCGTATTCAAGTCAAATATTTAGGATGTTTACTAGTAAGCTTAGGCCCAAATTTCCATATTTTACAAGTAAATCATTTCATGGAGATTCCACAATAATTGGCTCCTTTTGCATAGACTGGTTATTAAATTAGAAACCCATTGAGCTTTTTAGTTGGCTACACCATTACTGGTGTACTTTCATGATAACTGTTTTATGTTCATATTCAGTAAAACCACTATGTACACTGTAATGGAGCCATCTGTGATAACATTCATTTAAATATTTATATGTGTTTGCTCTCGCACAATATTTCTGTGCATATTCATAATAGTAAAATGTGCAACAAAATATGTATTTTGTGCTATTTAATAGCTTTTCATGAAAAGCGTGCTAAGGTTGTGGCAGAACTGAAGAAGCTTCAGATGGAAACGGAACCAATTATCAAAATATTTGAAGATGAAGAGGTTTCCAAGATGATTCAAACTACAAGAGATGGGAGACAGCTCTTTGAGTACCTCACTAAAAATCATGGTGTAAGTTGACATTATACTATGACACTTGTGTATGTCTTTGGTCCATCTTCAGGAAAGCTGACTTTCACAATTTATTTTTAAGGTTATTGAATGTGTGTGTGTGTGTGGTTTATCCATTCACTAATGGATAAACATGTAATCTTTGTTTACCTAGACAATAACAAGTTTCTTAACTTTATTTATTCAGTTCAAAGAAGAATATATCAACTGGCTGTACAAATTTGCCAAGTTTCAGTATGATTGTGGTAATTATACTGGTGCCAGAGAGTATCTTTACCTCGTCAGAGCTCTGGTAGGTGTATACATTTAGTAATCATTTATTTTCTAATATTTGTGGATGTGATTGGAAAAATGCACCTTTATTAATACTTACCACTGGTTGAAAATTTAAAACATGGATAAAACAAATTAATGACAGATGCATTCACGTTTTATTTCTCACAATTTTGTAGATGCCAAACACAGATAGGAACTACATGAATGTTCAGTGGGGTAAGCTAGCTTCTGAAATTTTGATGCAGGACTGGGACAATGCCCTTGAGGATCTAAATCAACTGCAGGCTGTAATAGATAATGTAAGATAGCGTGCTTTGTATGGTTGGCTGCTTTAATGAGGTATCTCATTGGTACCTTGGTGTGTTGTGTTAGATTTATGTACCATAGATACAAACAATAGCATAACATAGTGGAGAAATACAGCTTATTGGTTTAAGTGTTGACAGTTCAGTTGGTGTTCATGTTTCCTTTTCATTCTAGAGTCATGCATCGTCTTTAGAAACCCTCCAGCAGAGAACTTGGCTTATACACTGGAGTCTGTTCGTTTTCTTTAATCATCCCAAAGGTCGTGATCTTATAATTGAACTTTTCCTCAACCAGCCACAGTGAGTTTCTTGTACTGATGTGATTCATAGTTATGGACATCATGATATATATAATAGCAATTTATGAAATGATTCAGGTTTTCGACATTGTTATCACATTGCAGTTTTATGGTCGATACAAGGCCTGGCACAAATAAAGTGCGACATTTGGCCAAAAATTCAATTTCATAAATGGCTTGTATATAACAGTTGTAATATTAGTATTTTTTAAATGGTTGTAAAACAAATTTTAGTTTTTTTTTTGTGGGGGATATATAGGTCTAATAGTAACAGATTGTATCTGGGAATGTCGTGTACATTAGATTCTATGCTGCATATCTCTTTCTCTTAAGTCTTCTAGAAGATAACTAGGGTTAAAAGCAATTGAAGTCACTTAAACATGGCTTAGAGTATGTGACTACTGACTAGTTAAAAAAGAAAGTGTTCATTGGAAAAGAGGACATTATTTTGAGGGGGAATTTAAAATAGAAAGCAGTCATTGAAGCGTATTGTACATTAGATCTGGTGAAATTGATCGGAAAATGAGAAGTTTGTATGTGTTCAGAGTCAGTAAATTATTTCAGTTTTATTTGAAGAACAAATTACTTTAATATGCAGTTCTGTCCAGTTTACGTACAACTTTGTAGTGGGAAGGTAATGTTAATTGGATTTTTTATTTTTGTCAATATTTTCTATTAATGATAATGTGATTTAGAATTGATTAAGTGATGGCAGAGAGATTTTACTTCGTATATTGGTCTTTTTAGTATTTGTGCAGACTAGTACAGTTCTCCATGGGCTGTAGGAAACATATATTTTATATGTATAGCACATTTACTTATGATTACATCTCGAAACGTATTAGTCTCGTATTTTATGCCTTATATTTGTTTGTATGAAACTGATTATTAATAGCTAATCAGCCATAATGTTTTTCCTCTTCTCTAGGTATTTGAACGCAATTCAAACCATGTGTCCACATATACTGAGGTATTTGACAACTGCAGTCATCACACATAAACGTAGAAAACAAGTTGTGAAAGATCTGGTTAAGGTTATTCAACAGGTACATTATAATTGCATCAATAGTGTAAAGAAAGTATATAATGGGGCACTTTATAAACAAGTGTGCTGTTGAAATCATTAGATGCCACCAGGTGTCGCTCGTTCAGCAGAATTAAAAGTAAATGAGGAAAGTAGACAAGACATACAGGAGTTTGGCATTTTTGTTGTTATACTGCAGTTTTAATTAATCCTGATATATATTCTATGTTGATTTATTCTATTATACTCATTTAATAGATGTTTAGAATATGTTGGGAGCATGTTCTGATGCCATCTGGCTGTTTTTAGGTGGAGAATTGTGGTCTGATATCAAAGCTGGAAATAGTGTTATGACTAGTAGATAACCACTTTTGTAAAGTTCCGTATTTTATAACAAATACTGTATATTAAGTAATGTGCACATAACTCTATAACTTGATTTTAAAATGTACTTCTAGGAGTCCTACACTTATAAAGATCCCATTACAGAGTTTCTTCTCTGTTTGTATGTAAACTTTGACTTCGACAGTGCACAGCAGAAACTGAAAGAGTGTGAAATAGTAAGTACATTATTAGGGGTAGGAGTTGTGAATCCAGATTATAAGTAACGTGTCAAGTGTTCATAAATTACGAATGTTATTTTACAACTGGTTTATAATATATGAAGTGTGTGTGTGTGAAAATATTAATATGGAAACTTATGAGATTGTTTGTTGTAGAGTTCATTTGAATTGCCTCTGATACACAGATATTGACCAGTTATACTTTGTTCTAGGTTTTGGAGAATGACTTTTTCCTTACTGCTTGCCTGAAGGAGTTCATTGACAATGCCCGCTTGTTCATTTTTGAAACGTTTTGCAGAATCCATCAGTGTATAAGCATTGGGTAAGTACTGGAAAAAGAAGACTTGTATTTGGCTTTGTTACATAGAATCGCGGAGATAAAAAATGCTTTATAGTAGCACCCATCTGAAGAGACCATCCTTCAAACACCGGCGAATGCTTCTTAAAGATGATAGGCACAGATTTTGTATTTTAAAAAAATGATGTCAAATTTAAAGTTATGCTCACATTACCCAGATTTTGGTGATTACTATGATTAGTATTGTTTACTGTTAAAATACACCCTACCCTGGTTTTGTCTGCTTGATCGGAAGCTCATTTCATTGCACCATTTTAGGTGTGACATAATTGGTGGCATCATTTTTTGAAAGACTTATCATTTTGTAAATCAACACATCTGTCAAAACAACAGAGGTTAAAATATCGAAACAATCTAGTGTCGATACGTCATGTTGTTAGATTTGTTTTAGTTTTACTTTCTTGTGTGATACAAAGCATGGTCATTCTACTGTATGTGTAATCAATTTATAAACTTGTATGGTCTTCGGTCAATCGACATGTTCAAGCTGCAGACATCAATCTACAGTAAAAGTGTTAGATTGTATTAGGGCTCATAAGCGTTTTCAGACAGTTACTGGTTCAATTGTGGTACATTATTTGTATGAATGTTTCAGGCGTTCCTTTAATAACAAATTATAACCTTTTTTTGTTAGTTTGTTGGCAGAGAAGTTGAACATGAGTGCTGACGAAGCAGAGCGGTGGATTGTTAACTTGATCAGAAATGCCAGACTGGATGCCAAGATTGACTCTAAATTGGTAAGTTAACCATCTATCTTGCTGTACTGTTTCAGTAACCAGACAGAGTTTTAGATAAGAATCATTCTATGTTGTTCGTTCTTATTGGTGTTAGTCACATTTTATTCCAGGGTCATGTTGTCATGGGAACCCAAGCTGTGTCACCTTACCAGCAGGTTATGGAAAAGACAAAAGGTTTATCATTCAGATCCCAGATGCTGGCGTTGACAATAGAGAAAAAACTAGGAGCAAAACAACAAGAGGTTAGCAAATTCTTGAACTTGTTATTATGCTGTTAGGGATTTGTTTTGATTATCAGGTAATAAATTCAGAAAAATATATATAATTTAATTTCTATTATTAATAAGTTATAGTATTAGAAAGGAAGTCATCCAGATGATTTAGAGCTTTTCATGATGACCTGACTCTATTCCAATTAAACCATTTTTTTTGTAGAGTAAAGACCTACATCTGCACATTTTACTGAGTTAAGCCCTGTACTGGCATGGTTTCACTGAAAAATATATATTTATTGCACATGTTACCAAATAATGGATTTTATAAAACTACATATAAGCGATTTTGATAGTGTGTGTCTCTTGGTGGCCAGTTTCGTGTATCATGATGCAAACAGCAAGGTTTTTTAATGCGCAGAAAAAATCCCTTTTTAAAACTATAAACTAGTTTGTGAAGTGATGGCTAACTATTTTAGTCATTTTGGTTTGTTCTTGTTTATAGAGTACCCAGCTTACCTGCTTATTGTTTTAATCGGAGCATCCGAGATATGATTACATAATTCAAGTTGTTTACTGACTAAATGTTTTACTGTATAATATATTAGTAGTCATTTCCTGGGGAGCCTGTTAAATAAAAAGGCAAATAACATACAACACTTGCCACTTTGGCCGTTTCAATAACAAATCAAAGGAGTTAATAGTATTATTTTGAAAAGTGATTTATGGAGAAGACTTGAATGTATTAGAAAGTCTCCACTTTAGGTACTTCAGATTTTTCAGTATTCCCAATATTTTGTAAAATTATAATGTATAATCCATATTTCTAACAAAGACTAGTGAATTATTTTGTAAGAGTGAAATTTAAGTAAACAAAGAAAGCAAATATGCCTTAAAAATTTTGCAGATATTATTTCTGCTAAGAAGCTACGCGTGAATCAAATATCTTGCAGAAATGTTTTGGTTCATAATATCATGAGTTCGTAAAACAAACTTAATCTTTTATCGTGTTATTTTAGTGTGTTTGTTTTAGCAAAGTTGTAAAAATAAGTTTGCCTAAAATATTCTTGGTTGATGATTTATAGTGAAGATTTTGTTAAATTAAAGTTTATGTATTTAAAAAAAATTATACTAGACAGATATACAAGTATGAACAAATTACTTATTAACAAGAAATCCATTAATGTGATAAAAAGTTTAACTGGAAGTAGTAATAAATGGGTATAAAATACAGTACAAGGATGGAGTTAAAATAAAAATCACCTTGAGTGGTATTAGAAAGAAGGAAAGAAAGTCAGAACCTACTCACTGAAAAATAAAACTGTACAAGCTTGGTACAGATAAATGTTTAATATGTACAAAAATATATAATGGATAGTTGTGATCTTGTGGTAAATATTGCTGTGATAAGATTGCTGCTCTTGTAGACCAATCAGTAAATACTTAAAGATCCCGCTATCCTATATCAGTGTGGCATTGTCACTTGTATGGTATATCCATAAACTCTTAAACCTTTAAGGTTACACCTTTATGGTGTGTGGGTGTGTGTGTGTGGGGGGGGTGAGTGTGATTGAAGACAGATGAAGCCTTCCAGCGTTATCCTGTCAGTACTCTGCTAGATATATGCGTTTTATTTTCTCATACAAAAGCAGGTTTATTCAATGGACATGAACAAGGTTGGGTTATGGTTCTGTTTATTTATTGTTGTCACTGTGTATATAAATATTTGTCACTGTTGTGATGCTGTGGTTTATAGTTAGCTGCAGTCTATAGACTGTTTAGTGTGTCTGATGGTGTAACTAGTATATCATGAACATCAGTGGTATAAAGATTAGACACAGTCAGTTACTTGTTACCATTCGCGATGGTGAGTTGCATTTTATGAGAAGAGAATGCCGAGAATTTGATCTTTTATTCCTGTTGTGTGTGTGTGTGATCATCATTGTTATGGTCGTGTTAGGTATAAAATGGCCAGGAATTAAAAAAATTCAGATACAATTTATGCATAAAATATTTTTCTCTGCTTGCGTTAAATATAAATTATAATGGTTACTATTAGGCATATTCCGGAACTATAATATTTTGCGTAAGATAAGTAGTTATGATCCAGTGTTTGAAAAGAATGCTTTCATTACCGTGCGTTGGTGGCTTGAAATTTTATTAACACTGAAGTGGTTCTACTTCTGTATAATATCAGATTTGTAGATTTAGAACTTGTGATTTTATGATATGTGTGTGCGTCTGTGTGTTCTTTTTTTTTTGGTCTTCTGTTAGATTGTTGTCATTTGTTTGCGTAGAACATTGTTTTATTTGGCCCAACTCGTGACTGATAGAGACGTATCATAAATAAGAATTCTGATGTCAGTCCGGTGCTTTTATAAATGCTGTTTATCAAACAGTTCGCAGGAAGACTCGAGAGAGAGTGTCCGCACCAACTCCAGCTTCCAGTAATGAGAGCTGTAGTTGTTTGCGGTTGGTTTTGTTTAGACAGGGCTGACGAATTCGGCACCTTTCTGCTGCCTTCGACAGAATACCCTCTTGTCACGGAGTGACGTTGATTCTTTGAATGTGTCTGTGTGTGTGTGTGTGGAGTGATTCGTCAAGACTCGGTGATTTATGGCACGTGATGTTACGTTTTGTCTGGTCTACAATCAGTGTTAGTGCCGCAATGAAATAGACTACCATCCTTCCTGCCTGGAGTTTCTCTGTTTTCTGCGTTTTGCTCATCAGTTGCAGCCATATAGATCTTCCTTGTTTATCAGCCTCCTCTTATATGGCTTGATAAAGGTAGCATTCTTCTGTTTATTGATCTCCGGGGGGGGTTATTTTGTCATTCAGACTGCTATATTCATATTGTTAGCAATTTATATCGTCACTTATTCCGCGTTTGCTTTTAGTGCGCAATGCTTCAAGTTGTTGGCATTCTTTTTTCCCCCCCGTCCTTATTCACTGTCGAACTGGAGTTAGTCCTTGTTGTAATGGATGGCGTGAGCATCTGTTGCGTTTGCAGTGTGTATGTATTAGAGCCTGGCTGGCCTGTCTGCCCAAAGGTGTAAAACATCTGATTACATTTGTTGGCATTCTGGCCGATCCCAAAGAGCACCTAGTCCCATAAACGGTCATAATGATAAAGTCGACTATGGCTCATTGTATCGGTAAAGCTCTTGAGATCGCTGTTAGATCACTCATAAAACGGGACTGTAGTTAACTATTGGTCGTCGGTAGGCGTGTGTGTGTGTGTGTGTGTGTGCGCGCGCGCGCTCGCTCGCTTAGAGGACTGCTGTTTTCTGAATGAGATTAATCATTAAGTTCAACGGTGTGCCAATTTTACGAATGTTGTGAAATGCTGGTTGGAGTTCAGTTAATTGAAACAAAGATTCTTGTGTCTGGTAACGGATCGAATTTATATTTATGACCTCTCTCTGTGTGTGTGTGTGTGTGTGTGTGTGTGTGTGAATTTATATTTATGACCCCCCTCTCTCTCTGGTGTGTGTGTGTGTGTGTGTGTGTGTGAATTTATACCGAGACCCCCCCCTCTCTCTCTGTGCGTGGCGTGTGTGTGCGTGATTATCTTACCAGGACATCTTTATATATCTCTCTCTCTCTGTGTGTGTGTGTGTGTGTGTGTGTGTGTGTGATTCTCTTAATGGGACATCTACTCGGCACTGAATGAGTGACAGAATGACACATCAGTTCCGTTTATTATCGCCTCGTTATGGCAGCTTTTAACAACAAGTACTAATATTATACGGAAGGCCAGTTATAAATCTCGGAACACTGTGTACCTCGTCAGTTATAATGACATTTCCCATAATTTCACCAAGTGTACTCATCCAGGTTTACTACTTCGAGACCGTCCTGGTCGTGAACGTATAATACATCTGAAACAGACAGAATCGGGCCAGTTCTCTGAGCAAGGATGTGAGGAATAAGAGAAATATGATACATCGTAAGAATACCATCATATCCACGTCTTCAACACTGACAGAATCTCTGACAGAAGTATATTTCTGTCACAGAAATATACTTATGAAATCCTGTCAGAGTAGTCTAAAAATAAAGTTTTCCAAAGTTCATTAACTTCCGACAGCCAGCCTCCCAACAATATTTCAATTAGTTAAAAAAAATTGTTATTAGTAGTAGTAGCTCTATTTATTTACAACATTCTGATATGGAAACTATACAGAATGTGACTGGGCAGAACATTGGACAATCCGGACCTGTCATCAGGCGTGCCTTGACCCATATCATGCTCGTCATGGCACATATCTGATTACCTTGGTACGGTCAGAATTAAGAGCAGGTGTAACGAACAAACAATAACTTTTCAGTTCGTGTTGTACGCTATTCACTGTTACGTGGCCTCTTAAAGTTTTCATACCCAGGCTATTGACTAATTAGAATGGACAACAAACAAAACTTGTATTGAATAGAAAAAAGTTGCTTGTTCGCAAAAATAATACTTGTAGCTAGTTAACTCACTCGCTCTTTCTCACGTGCTTAGGTGTGCATACAGACAGACATGAATGTCCGTGTGAGCGCGCGCACGCACGGAGAGAGAGAGCAAGTCCTTGCTTGCCACAGCATATTGTTTATATAAAAACAAAAATTGCTAGAAGTATTCATATGCGTTTTATCCGCATAATTTTTTACGCTGAGGTATGGCTATTTTAATAAAATGTAGTCCGGTCTTTCCTTTTACCGATTAGCGGCTTAAATTATTGACGCGCCGGTCGTGGGTGCTTTTAAATGCTCACGATTCTATGACGTCAGGCCGCTCGCTACCGGTTATCGGCCTTTCCGTTAACGGGATTATGTCGTGTTGCTGTAACGAGCATTATTACATCAGGCCGAGGTGGAAGTGCCTGCCTTCCGCCAATCAGTTTCCAATATTTCATAACCATAAAAGCGAGTGGAACATTGGTGTTCGCCTACGGTTGTAGCCTTCCATCCTTCGACGTATCAATAATTGCTACGATAGCCCGGTGCCATTCTGACCCGGGTCTAACGCCGTACAGACGGTGGTGGTGATGGTGGTGGGGCTAGTGGGCTGCCGCTGCCGTTACCCGTTCTCCCGATTTACTTTGATAGCCACTTTGAAGCGTATCATGGCTGGCGCGTGAGCACTGTGAATGGACCAAATCAGTGCCGTCTGCCGCGGTTAAGGCTCGCTCTCTCTCTCTCTCTCTGCGCATCTGCCGGTCATTCAGCCGGAGTAACGATCACGAACTTTAGAGCAACGCGTTGAAGGAAAACGGCAAAGAAATCGGTTGAAATAAATAAAAGAACAACCCCCGGAACCGGTGTTCGGTGTGTGTGCTGTTCAGCCCGTGTAGTTCCTGGTCATCTTTGATCTGAGCGCGGTCTGTGAGCACCGAGTCTGTGTGTGTGTGTGTGTGTGTGTGTGATGGCTGATGGACTGGTTACTTGACAGCTATTTGTCTGCCACGGCCACCGTGTGCCGTATTGGACAGGATGATCCCACTGGCCGAACAGCTGTATATTTGTCTGTGGGGGGATGGAGGTGTTGGCGCGAAGGAACAGGTCAAAAGTGCGTGGCCGTACCGCTGTGAGTTTGTTTCGGTTGAAATTCTGCAGCTTTGAGTGATTGATTGAAAAGATAAATGATCAGTGATGGTTTATTCGGTGCACTTAAAGCCGCATCTGCGTGTGTGTGTGTGTGTGTGTGTGTTTTAAAAATGACGACCATAGCATGTCTTGTCAGATATCAGACTCTGTTGATTTGTAATTATGTTGTTGTTGTATGTTGTTGTTGTTGTTGTTGTGCCTACACTGGATATAGTATGGTGTAGTACACTGTTGTGTTGTTCCATGTAGGATGGTAGGATGTTGTACCATTCATAAAACAGATAGTAATAATCTTTTATATCCAAATCTGTTAGTCTGTGCAGTAATTTAAATTTGGCACAGGTGTTATTACATTTTGTTGACAATACTTTATGGTAATGTTTAGTTCTAACACAAGTGTCATGTAAATAATGTTCTATTGTTATATTATATTAATTAATAAAATTACTGTCGGTTATTATCTAATAATTAAAGTTTTTATTATAATTTCAGGCACCACATTGGGGACCTGAAATCTGATAAGACGCCCACGCGAAGAGCCTGTTGTTGTTAAACACATAAAGTGATTTGATGTAATACTATCATATAATTTGCATCATTGTGACTCATTACTCAGTGTTGTTGCACAGTTGGGAAACAGTTTATGAACGAACACCTTTTCGATTTTGTGTATCTGTCTTTTATTTGAACGTAATTATCAGCTTCAGAAATTAAATGCTAATGCTTGTAAAACGTGGTATTATATTAAAGAGTACATTTAAGTTAACTGGTGACTGAAACCGGCTTGTTATATCATATTCGGATAATAAACGATGTCTTCAAATTGCGATGCTTCTTGTTTTACGTTTCGATAAACTGTAATGCTAGATTCAGGAATGTATTCGTTCTCGTGGTATAAATACCACCAATTACACAATCCAGGTAGAAACTAACCCTGTGGCTCTTTCAGATTATGTGTGCCGGGGGGGGGGGGTTGTCACGTAAGTGTTACAATATCAAGGTGGTAGCCATAAAATATTAAATATGATCTCCACGAATAAAACAACCGAACTAATTAATTTTGTTAATGACAAGGTACTAGCCCAGCATAACGAAATAGAAACAGCATAACCGTGGTTAGAAAATACAAACCGATTGACAATGCCTGTTTGATGTTACTGGTGTTTATGAATGGCCATCGTAATGTCTGGTCGGTGTTGGCTATATGTTTATAGGAAATAAAGACGGGAAGCGTTTTTGTTTTGTCGGTTCCCATAAGAGATTATTCCCCCGTGGTCTCGGGTGGCAGCCCGTGGCCGTCGGGCCACTTGCCAGCAGACATCCCATTAAGCGGTCTACGGTTATGTCTGACAATTTCGTTACACATTAACCGTTGTCCAGACAGTGTGGCGTGATGTTGTCGTACATTAACGTGTGTATCTCTCTCTCTCTGTGGCCGACTAATGCTTCTGATTAATTATTTACTCCTGATGATAGATGTTGGCCGCGTCATCATCAATCTCCGGTTATTACTTACTGATCTAAAAATGTTAATTCCCACACGCACGCACACACACCTGCATCATTCTCTCAAATTTCACCTCGCAGAATTGGTTCTATCTCCAGCAAAAATGTCCAACCTCCCTCCCCGTTAACTATTAAAATATAAAGCTTGTTCCACTTAACTACCTGTTTCGATGTGTGTGTGTGTGTTTTAGTCGTGTGTAATAAGGCACAGTCACAGATAATCTCGAAACGTGAATTCAAACTCTGGACGATTCTTCAGTGGACTTAATCCGGAGTGGCGGCTTTTCATCCTGACACGTGTGTAATCTCTCACCAATTCCTTGACTATTAAAATATAAAAGGTTACTTTCCACTGAACTTCCGGAGTAGTACCTTTTTTTAAACACACCAAAAAGGTCGTCCTCGAAGTGCAATTTAGCATCATAAAATGTTCTATGAAGTTATTCCATAACTGGTCATCGTAGAGAAAGTTCTGATACTAATGTTTTATTTTACGGTGTCAGGTTTATTTATATTATAAGTATCAATGATATCGAGACGGGACTTAATGACTAGATATCATCTACATCATAACATTAAAAAGAACCTCTGCTAATAATATAGGAAAAAAATAAATCGCGGAAACATCTCGAAAATCCGGTTGCAATTAATTATCACACACCGAGTTTTATCTCGTTACCTGAACCGACGTGGGTGTGTGGCGTTTGGGGGCGTTCTCTAAGAACCTCGTAATGGCTATCCGGGTATTATTATTATTATTAAGTTTCGAGCAAATCTTAAATAATTGCCAAAATCTAAACACGCTGGTCTTGCTGTAGTGTGCTAGTTAGGAAATATTGACTGGCTGTCATAAAAATATTAATGCAGCTTTACGTGTACTGAGCGAAGGGGGAAATATTACTGCGTACCTTCTAGCAAAATGTTTTATGATTTATTTAAACACTTTTTTTTCTCATTTTGTTACAACATAATCAGATCAGATCCATCCTTTAGGTGTGGTGTATTTGTTGATTATTTCCAAAATATCCTATCTTTTAAGATATTATCAATGTCGGTTCAATCATAATACCAAACATTCCACATGTGAATAAAACTTGATTGGTGTATAGCATCTAGTGTTCCCTCTGAGATTACAACAAATATTTCATAATAAATGGCGACTTGGCCTCGTTTCGTCTATGCATATCTTTGATTGGTTATATTGATAGCGATATATATATATATATATATATATATATATATATATATACTGAACTTTCATATGGACAGTAAGGCCCTCTGAAAGGGGGCCGCCTTCGTGATCTAGTTTGGTAGCGTGTTGCACCACAGTTGGCTACCGCCGGAGTTCGAATCTCGGCGTGGGCATATCTGAAGGGTGTTTCATCTTTGACTTCGCTTCAGTACCTTTGGAGGTCGTTCGGCCCATTTAGCCTACCACGTGCACAAGAGTGGCCGTAAAACACCAATCATCATCTACGGTGACGAGAGATTTGAATTGGTTTATTTAGTCTATAGATTGCGGGTTCGAATCTTGTTTATAGTGGTGTTTGTGGGATGTGTTTCCCTATGAAGTGACTCCACGGTGTCCTAGGTGTGACCAGTATCGAGGTTAAAACATGCAACTCTACTCGACCTACTATATAGAACTGAGAGGCTAAACAGTGGGGAAATTAGATCATCAGGCTCGTTATTGATGGATGAAACATCCTTTTAGACATAGGGTTTGATCAAACGAACTGATTTAATCTTACATGGCTCTTTCAACCAAATAGCACATGTACCTCAACACACACGCACACACACAAATGTGCGCATGAATTCTTTTTTAAACGATGGGGAAAATTGTATTACCATTTCAGCCATAAAACAAAGTTTGGCCGCAAGTATGGTTGTTTTGGCCGTATAATATTTAGATTTAGCGAGTGGCGAGTTTATTATGAGCTAGACAGTGCCATACTCTGCCACGGGCTTGGCGTTAATCTGTTTTTTCTCTCGACGAAGTGTGGACAATGGCGCGATTGAGTGGCGCCCCCTGGATACCGATACCAACGCCCGGAGATATAGAGCGCACCGCGCTACGGTTACAGTATAAACCCACTCTACATACTAGACCTTGTTGTATCGGTGCCTGGATCCCTCCGACACGGAGGCCGATGAGAGAGAGAGAGAGAGAGAGAGAGCGAGCGACCTCTAGGAGGTGGAGAAGGGTTTTTATTGAGTTGTCCAGAATGAGCTTTTCTCTTGTTACATACGTTGGCTAACGCTGACTGATCCCGACCTCTGAACTTAAGTGTTAATTGAGCGGTCACGGATTGGACGGGAGACGATGGACGGCCGAAACAGGCGCCCCACGACTGAACATCGTAAAGAATACTTCATCCGATTCTAGACGAAATGCGTTCATCCTGATTTACGGCCTTTCTCGGTACATGTCTATCGCTGCGACGGCAACCGTTCGGATGTCTACGGTAGAGATCGGCCGTTTTATATTTGCTCATCTTCGAGAGATCATAAACGGTCGAGTGGTCGAAGGAGGTGATTGGTCGAGATCCTGGAATCATCTTTTTGGGTGAGTACGGTGGTCGGCCCGACACCAAATACCCACCGTCATATAAAGGATTCGAGTCACGTCGCCGGGAATTGTGATGACACGAGTCACGAATTTCGGTCATTAGCATTCCATTGAAGCGGACGGCGGCAGCGACGATCCGGATTTAGAGAGCGTCTCCGTAACGGGAATTTCTACACAACCGACTCGGCCAGCCACAGGAAGAGAAGAGTTTGATTAGAGCCGGCAATAAGCACTTGTTCGAGTCGGGAGTTCGAGTCGCCAGATCGGCGAGATGCCGGCACGTGGTGTGATGCGTTCGTTCTTCAGTCCCAATGGACTAATGGCTCGTGTTTCGTCCGCCCGCCCGCAACCGGAGACCGATGTTCTGGCGTCGGACGGGGAATGGCATTCGCCGGAAGTGGCCGACGTAATGCAGCCGTGAGTTGGCTACTATCTTATCCCGGTGCTCAATATACGGCTAGCAATCTTCGTGAGTGTTTCACAAATGGGCAGACATCAGACTGTCTCAGAGCGCGCTTCCAGCGACACTAATGGCGAACGCGAGCAGACTTCCGGTGCCGTTCGCTTAGAGAAGTTTTGATACGGACGGACGGAATATTATCGAACCCCGGGGCTGCGGAGTTTTCCAGCGGGCGGGCGAGCGGACGGACGGACGGGCTGGCGTGCGGATATGACACTTTTTGCACGGCCCGCGATATATAAAACGACGAGTGGTCGATTGTGAAAACTGGCCGATCATCTTTGGCTTCGTAGCTCGCCCGGAGGACGGCCACGGAGAGGCGCTTCCCAGTCTGGTCGACCGATGGACGTCGTCGTACGTGTTTCTTTCGTACTTTGACAGAATGGTGACTGTCTGGTGGTGGCTGCTAACGCTGGGCTTCTGTTCGCTGCCCTCGTGCTGGTCTCGTGCTACGAAACTGGCCAGATCGAAACGCAGTAAGTAGAATTCGCCGATTCTCGGCAATGACGAAATATTTCCGTTCGTGTTCGTTTCTGTACCAAACGCGTTCTTCGTCGGATCGGTCTGATCGATTATTATGGTTGTTTCTCGAAGATTGATCAACTGTTTAATTATCTAAGAGGGATTGATATTCACCGAAAAACAACGACATTAATAATATTAATAATAATAATAATAATTATTATTATTATTAACATAATAATGGCCAAATGGGACGTTTTTAAGGTAGTTCAATGAGGGTAGATGCACGTAGTCTTATAATCTAGTGTGTTTACATGGTAACAACTTCTATAAAATAAATCATGGAATATATGACACACTGAGGAGATGAAATCTTGCTAGATGGATCAGGAGATCTCCCTATACTATATAGTGCCTGGTTGGAAGTGCAACCCCGGACCTCGTACAGACTATGGTCATGACATTTCCAGGGACATTATTATTATTATATATATAAATTTACCATATTTCAAGAAACATTCAAAACTTGTTCCATTACTTGATACTATTGTCCCCTCGTTTTGGTTCTTATTTTTTGTTAATATGTTTTCGTGACAAAAGCTAAACGGATTCTGTTCTGAGACAATCGGACAAACAAAACTTGATGCGAATATCAAATTTCCTCAAAATGATGGTCCGAAAACAGGATCAGTCGTTTTCTCGGCGGAGTATTAACAAGAGGGCCCGCGAGGGGAGCCATTTAGGTGGACGGATTCCACACACACACACACACACACACACACACACACACACACACACACACACACACACACAATTTATATATATATATATATATATATATATATATATATATTGGATGTCAACAGAAGACGTGTTGAAGGGATAATTACAAATAACCCATAAAATAATATCAATACAATACATTTTAGTATTTGTATAAATCAAGACGACATCAATTATCATATAATTATGATCATACAACTATCTGGACATGGACCAGTCAATGGCCGTTATCTACCTACCAATACCAGATACCTAATGGCTAATACCGAACAAACTAATTGTCATCATCTTCGTCATCGGTCTTGGTGTCGTCTGCTTTTAAACCTATAGCCATTGACTATTTTGTATTGTCGCTGATGTACAGATGCGACTTCCGGTCCATTCTCTCCAGTAGCCGAGGAGGATCCATCCCGTAAAATGTAGCGGGGTATGAGAGAGTCAGGAGTAATAATAATAGCAGGGTTTAATTACGGTAATTCGTGGCATCTTCTCCTGTCGACGAACAGTGCTCAACAAATGACTGTCTTATATGTTTAAAAACCAACCCCGAATAGCTGAATAAACTGCGACATTCTGACATTGTATTCGTCGACTTATATCCTCGTGAGAGTAGAACAGACCAACAAGAAACCTCCTCCTCCCCCCTCTGCTCCTACCTCTTTACGCCCGTATTTTGTGTATTATACCTAGAAGAACGGTTAGTTGTCTATATAGTTGGCGCATATAACATAAACAACGAGAGGTAGATTTTGTTTCGCTTTTTTCCCGGATCTAAAATGTCAAAACGGTAGACAGCGGTCAGAAGCCGAATGATAATAGATCGCCGGATAGCGCGGTATCGTGATCCTGATAGGTGATGGTTGAGGGGATGGTGCCGGGGGGGGGGGGGGTCCAATCCGGCTCGCAGTGTGGCCGAGGTGTTGAAAAGCGAACATCAGACGTCGCTCGATCCTTATTGTTTATTAGATGGCCTTGTGTCGATGGTACAAGTATGACTGGTAGAAAAGTAATCGAAATAATTGCGAATTTTTCGCCGCCGAGACGCTCAACCGGGAGCGTCACCAGGCGGCGAGCTGCAACAGGCCGAGCGAGTTATGCTGTAAAAAACCCGCGGAAAATCCGCCTTTTTTCGCCGGAGATTTATTAAAAGCGATCATGTTGTTGCATGAAAGCGTCCGGGATAACAGTGGCTCTTTCTAACCGCATATCGGCCTCTGTATCCGTCTCGCGGGGCGCTCGTTTTTAGAATATGTCTGGATTTGATTAATACTTAAAGCCGAACTGGTGGTGCCAACTGGTGTCGCGGCATTATGGTTATATTTGCCCCCCCCCCTTCTCTCTCTCTCTCTCTCTGTGTGCCTGCCTGCCTGCCTGCCTGTCTCTCTGTCTGTCTATTATCTGTTTGTCTATCATTTGTCTATCGGTCTCTCTCCCTCTCTCCGTGTGTGTGTGTGTGTGTCTGCCTGTATCTCTGTATGTCTATTATCTGTCTGTCTATCATTTGTCTGTCTGTCTGTCTCTCTATCTCTATTATCTGTCTGTCTATCATCTGTCTGTCTGTTTGTCTATATGTCTGTCTGTCTGTCTATATGTATGACTGTCTTTTTGTTTGTCCGTCTCTCTATAGCCGACCTTATCTTTAAAATCGATCCGTTTACAAACAAACATAAGACCAACATCTAAACAACATAAGACGTAATACATATTTCTAGCGAAGGGTTCTCTTCTAGAACCAAAAAAACAAACCCCAAAACAAACCCAAACTTATGTGTCTTATCGATTTCATCTGTTATTTGTTTACATCCTCTCTGACACAGATATTCGCTGTTCAATGTTTCACGATGGCTAGCATCCGATGTATAATTTATTTATGTTTTGTCGACTTTCGGGTTATTCAATTTGACGCCAATATTAGCCGGTCGCTTGGAGCTTCAGATGGTAAAATCGTCGCCTCTCTAGACACGAGTTGGCCAGCTACCGAATGACTCAGAGGCCGAACCGAACCATAGACCAACTCGGTCGCAAACCCGCCGAGACAGTCCGCCACCGCGCGAACCGACCACCCAAGCATCGGTACACGCACTGCCACGGGATCGTCTGGCCGGAGAACCACCCATCCGCTCCAACCGCGACACCGACCACCCATCGATCGGGAGGGTCACCGATCCACCCACGGGATGGAGAGATCGCCTTCAGTCGGTGCCTAACCGACGACTGATTTGGATTTTGCGATCCAGACGGCGACCTTCAGATACGCCCTCCCCCCTCCTTAACACCATCCCCCCAACGCCATCCTCACCCATCCCGCTTGGTCCGATAACATCCGGCCATCCCCGAGATCCGGAAGAGCCGCCCGACGCAAAACTGTATCCGACTTGGATCCAGACGGCCGAGAGACGTCGACAAACCTTACATGAAATATCAGAAGACGTCATCTATTGATTCGTTGACGATGTCTCGCCGCCTTTCGGCGTTATCGCCGCCACGGACACGCTTACCCCCCCAGACAGACAGACAGACAGACCGTGGGCGGTTGTGCCCGCGGGCTAAGGAACAACTTAGACAAGATGGGAAATATTATTACGAAGTTTTAGTTATTATCATTATGGATGGTTGTTTTTATCTTAATCCTATCTGTCTGGATTCCCCCCCCCCCACTCTCTTCATCTCTCTCTCTTTCTCCATCTCTCTCCCATTTCTCTCTCCATCTTTCTTTCTTCCATTTTCTCTCTCCATCTCTCTCTATCTATCTATCTATCTATGTATCTCCCCCCCCCTCTTTCTCCCTCTCCCCCCATCTCTCTATCTATCTATCTATCTATCTATCTATCTTGGCGACGGTTCCAGGTTTTTATTTACCCCGATGTGTTTCGGTTTTCATTCCCCGGTTCCCCTCGTCACGAACGGATCCCATTCCCAGTGTACAGATAGGATTTCCCTATTATTTTGGGGCGGTTTTGATCCTACTCCAATTTTCTTCCCTATCGATTTATTCAATGGTATTAAAGTGGATCTTTGTTTAATAATCTCGTAAGACGTGAAATTGTTGTCGTCCGGATTGGAGTTCGCTTAATGATATTTGGCCAAGAAATGAACGACAAATGCCAGACTTGATACGACTCGTCATTATGTCAAGCCGGATTCCATCCATTATTATATTATGTGTTACGTAAATTGGTGTACTCTCTTCTCTCTCTCTCTCTCTCTCTCTCTCTCTCTCACACACACACACACACACACACACACACACACACACACCTCTCTCTCTCTCTCTTTATATCTTACACCACAACACAACACTCACCCTCTCTCTCTCTCTCCCACTCACTCACTTACTCACTCTCTCTCGTACTCACTCACTAACTCACTAACTCACTCACTCTCTCTTCTCTCTCTTCTCTCTCCCACTCACTCACTTACTCACTCTCTCTCGTACTCACTCACTAACTCTCTCTCTCTCTCTCTCGCCTAAATTACTTCTTATATTCGGTTTTACATTTTCCCTATTTATTTAGCATAAAGATGACACTGTACTGTCTGACATAAAACTTTACCCTACCGAATGTTTCCGAGTTGATTTAACGCCGCAACAACAGAACAAGAGGAATTAGGAGACGATGTTAATTAGAGTACCCCATCAAGAACATAATACTGATTACATTATCCTTACTCGGATATGATATAATATATTTTATGAGCCAGAACATAGTCAAGTGACGTCATATATATATATATATATATATATATATATATATATATATATATGACGTCACCTTAAATAATAATGATATATAATCACCTTATATTTCCATTTAAGTTTGCATATGTGTATATCACTATATACACGTGTGTATCATTCTACAAGACTATGTTACCTTATGTTCCTTTATATATATATATATATATATATATATATATATATTGTTATATATAGAAAGTGTTTTAGCAGACCAACAGAACGTAGGCTACTCTATATGTCTAATACAAACAACACCTGTTCTCGGGGTATATGACTTGCCATGGGCTGTGCCCAACATTAAACCAATAACAATGCGTCTATTGTTTGTTTTTAGCCACGATACTGTGTCGTAGAGATTTGATGTTAAGTCGTAGTTTTGTCTGGAGAAATATCGCCAGCAGTCGGAGTGTTAACCGACTGCAGCAGTCGGAGTGTTAACCGACTGCAGCAGTCGGAGTGTTAACCGACTGCTGGCAGAGACCACAGGATGTCGACATCGGGCAGGAGAATGGCGGCAGGAAAAGGCCAATTTTATTTCGCAGTTAAACATTCTGACGAACATAAATGTTTATGGTCACACTTCATGTGTACTTCTCGCGCGTGTGTTAGAGAACTGTGGTTTGTTGTCTTTATCAGTGTGTGTGTGTGTGTGTGTGTGTGTGAGTGAGTGAGTGAGTGAGTGAGTGAGTGAGTGAGTGAGTGAGTGAGTGAGTGAGTGAGTGAGTGAGTGAGTGAGTGAGTGAGTGAGTGAGTGAGTGAGTGAGTGAGTGAGTGAGTGAGTGAGTGAGTGAGTGAGTGAGTGAGTGAGTGAGTGAGTGAGTGAATACCTACGTCAGCTATACGTACGAGCGTATATGGCAAAATGTCAATCAATCAATCAATCAATCAGTCAGTCAATCAAATAGATTTATTCAGAATTGCATGTTCACGTAAAATACCCGAAATAAGCGCGCGCGCATGCACGTACAGACAGACATATACAGAAATGACAGTCACACTAAAAGGGAACCCTAGAAACCAATGTTTATAAATAGCATTATCTTTCCCACTTCAATATAAACTCTTAAACTAACTTAACTATAATATAGAATAACTGCAACATCCAAACTGAACAACTTACACTGGATACACGTATATTTAAAATGTTTACTCCATCATATACTTTTATAAGAATCATCTTCAGCACATCTTTTGAAGGAACAAAAGCGACTTATTTATTTTACATATTTTTAATAAGATTATTCCATAATGTCCCATCAGATGTTTCGGGAGAGTAATACTTTTAACTTTATGCATAATATTTGTGGTATTTTAAGCTCAAAATATGATTTAAATAACCAACACACTTTAATTCATTAAACAAAACACACTAGCATTATTCTGATTATGTTACGTTACACCCACCCACAGACCACTCAAACGTATTCTCTACCTAAACAGTTAAATATAATATTGTTTGTCAGGTTTTTGCCATATATTTCGTTCAAGTGTGCTGACATATCGTTTAACAATCTTTTTATCCCAGATTGAAAAATATTCCTCCAAGATAATTTATTGTCTGTAATTCAGCTCGTACCTGTGTTTGTGGAATTTGTTTCTTTAAGAAATAGTCCCTCGGCCAAATATCACCGGTGTCACTCAACAACAACAACAACAACAACAACAACAACAGCTCTTTGTAATACCCCCTTAAAATGTATACAATTTATTCTTCTAGTAGTTACATATCTGTTTAAGCAGCAACATTATCATATTTTATATTGCTAATTATAATATATAATCGATATTGTCAACAAAGTAATTATTTATATTACTTAATTTATTATTAATTTTATCGTTAACCTTTTTAACGACTTAATCGGTGAAAAATGGTGTCATATCTAAATACATTGAGGTTTAATTTATCTGATATTTTACTGATATAATTTGTTAACAACTGGAAAAAAAACCACACCTATTAATCACAATATTATACATTGAAATAGTCCACACAATACTCTGGACGTACTCAATTTTGGACTATTGAACAATAATTTAACTTTCTGTAAATAGTTATTTATCTTTTATTGATGACATTAATTATCTGCGGACTCCATACTATGTTCCATTCGTGCCTGCGTACGTGCGCATGCGCAGGAAAGTCGTCATAAATATTTTTTGGTATAAGCATGAAATAGCCGAGTTTTGTGACAGATTTGGGACTACTACTCACTGAAATGTCAGAAATATTCTGTGATAAAAAGAGTTCGGTGACTATTTGTCCGTGTACCATTGCGGACATGCGGGAGGGTAGACATTTCGGCCGTACTTTCCTATTCGAGACAAAGACATATTTTGTAAATGTACGATGTTTAGATGCATTCTGTACTAGTTACTGTTTTACCGATAAAACAGTAATTTGTTTATAGAATTACCAATGTTTAAAAAAACACATCACCTTTCTCGTCTAATATATATTGTACTAGCGTACATGCATCCAGCTACATGGGCCTGTGTGCGCGTATGCGGGTGCGCACGTGTGTCTGATTATATGTTCGTACATTCGTTTTTGTGTGTATTCTCCTGCACGCCGCCTCACCTCAGATACGCGCAGTACACGACCCAAGACAAACTCCGACATAGTTTAAATTCAATCCGTTTGTAACTTTGTTAACTCCGCTTCGTGCCCTACAATACGATCCAGATGGCTCCACTTATCCTGGATCAACGCTTCGCTGATCACGCGTGACTCGGTTATAGATCTTCGGCAGAGATATGAAGGATCTTCGGCCACTGATAATTGTTATTCATTCAGACTGAGGATGGTTTTAGCAGACTCTATGTAATAGTAGAGACTTATGCGCGTGTTTAGATCAGCTCCATTATAACTTATAATCATCGAGTTCCTGCCGTCATCAAAGGTAGCCATATTATAAATGATGCTCTATCAGGTTACACCTGTTGTACCAGCATCCTCTGTACGCGCGATGGCTGTGATAGTAGGTACTACGGCAGATTTTGACCCAGTGTTTATTTAATAAAGTTGACTTAGTCTGATTTATTTTCTATAATCTCGGCAATGGTCTGACTTAGAACATATGATGATCCGGGTGAGGTTGGAGGGGGTAAGAGGGGGCACTCCCTACTGAAATGACCTGATCGGGTTGAAGCTTTTTATTGAAGGTTGAAAACGTGTGACAAAGACAGATGAGACCGAGATGCGATCACCACAACTAGATGTCCTCGTCGTAGTTTAATCGTAGTTACTCGATTATCATGATATATTCTTAATTGTCATCTTTCGAAGAAAGTAAACATCTTGCTTCGGTTTCATCTTTTCTCACCTGAACACGATATCAGGTGTATACGTCACGGATATTCCATTGTCTGGTGCGTGTCTTAAGAATATAACTATATGATGATGATGATGATGATGATTGATGTTTTACGGCCACTTTTGTGCACACTGCATGCTTTAACCTCGATACTGGTCACACCTAGGATACCGTGGAGTGACTTCATAGGGAAACACATCCCACAAACACCAGTATAAACAGGATTCGAACCCGCAATATATAGACTAAATAAACAATTCAAATCTCTCGTCACCGTAGATGATGATTGATGTTTTACGGCCACTTTTGTGCACATGGTAGGCTAAATGGCCCGAGCGACCTCCAAAGGTAATGAGACGAAGTGAAAAACGAAACAGCCTTCAGATATGCCCACGCCGGGATTCGAACACGGGGGGTAGTAATCTGTGGTCCAACACGCTACCGCGAGACCACGGAGGCGCCATAAAACATTAAGAATGACGTAATATTAATGACATTATTTTAAGAAAAATATGCAGGCCAACTATTGGCAAATATGATTAAGAAATGACACTAAAAGCTGACAGTACAAGAATAGTTATTGAATAGGAACACCTTATTCTGTGCATAATTAATAAATAAATTAATTATGACGTGTTTAAAATGTTGTGTATTATTGACCAGTCAGGCGTAAGACTTTTGTTATAAGATTTTTATTTTATTTTCCAAGACGTGTTTGTTTAAATTTACTTTAAACGGTTCGATTCATAAATCGTATTCAATCTTTAACCTCTGCCAGACTCTAAACCGCCTCCTATTGCTGAAGAGCCGGAACTCTCGCTTAGAGTCACTGATGGGTAACGAACTGTCCACTTCCTGTGACTCTTCATCCAGACATCTGGTTCATTCCAGCAATTTGTTCCGACATCAGTCGCTTGATGGCGCCCTGGCAGCACTTCAAAGCTGCACGCCGATCTACGAGTTTCGTGGTTCGTTGTGCGGAGAAAATGTCTACACCAACTGGACTTCGATTAGGGGATCTCAAACAGACAGCGGACAATGTTCTCGAATCGGAGTAATTTGAAATAGAAACGAATAAACACATAAACAAACAAATCAAACAAACAAACAAAATCACAGTTGTAATTATACTAAATATATAGTGTTAAAATGCGTTCAAACTAGGATTGTTTCTTTTGGAGTCAGATAAAGACTGGTTGGTCGCATTTCGCCAAACAATTTGGATGTGTAAATCATTTTAAAGTTTAGAGCTAGGTTAATGAAATAAAACAAAGTAATACTTAAGAAAGATATCATTAATTGTATTTACTTCAATGGCAAAATGCCTGTCGTAAGAGATATATTTATAAGTATAAATACCGAAAATATTGAAAATGAGTGTGATAAATATGTTGGGAGCTTTTACTCTTAAATAATTACATGTATCTTTAATAAATAATATGGCATTTTTTCTTCGGAATCAGTTGATTGATTGATGGAAATGATGAGGAGGAAGGTAAAACAACAACAACATGTTGCTTCCGTAACATTAGTTCTATTTTCCTCGCCTAAAGTGAACCAATTAAATGAAATACAGAATTATTTTTATAATTAAGCTCTCAAGTGATTTGAATGTTTTGATTGGATTAAACAGTTGTTCTACATAGACTGTTCCACGGCCACTTTTTGATTATCACGAAAGAAGCCAACAAACTGTCACATTGACCATCTATTGATTCGAATGATGGTTAATTAATTAAAATGAGTCATTCTTGTTATAAAACTTTATTTAAATTTGTATCACTAGACTTAAAGATGTCTGTTGAAAGAATCCCCCCCTCTCTCTCTTTATATATATATATATATATATATATATATATATATATTTGTGTGTGTGCGTGTGTGTTCCGCACCCGCCATAATATTATTTTATGATGATGCAATATACATATAATATATGAAGTTGCTGAATAAATAATCGTCACATTATCCATGATGATGGGATTGATTTTCATCATTGTGTATGTCTGTGGGATGTTTAATCCATCACTAAAACAATTGAGTTTGATGATCTCATTTCCCTTAGTAGTCACACCCTGGCCAAATATTCCAGGTAATAGTCTAACCAGTTTAATCACCGACAATCATTCTTCACCTGACCCACAATACAACTGATCCGGTATCGTATAACTGAACCAGACCCAGATAGCCATTAGTTCACCATACCCGATCTACCTCTATAGACTACTGTGTACACTAAGTCAGTGATACTCAAAGCGAAAGTCCGTAGATTCGTTCCGTTCCACGAGTAATTGGTTATCTGTTTTAAAAACGAGAGACAATTAATATAATCATTTACAAATTGCGACGAGATTGCATAAAATTAATTTTGCGTTATTTGTTTGCATAATAACCACAAAATTATTTAAAAAAATGTATCCACTTAATAAATTATAATAAAACACGATTATTCAAATAATATTTTCGCTGAACTTAATATACTGTGGTAGTTTTACACTGTTTACATCTTCAGTGTATTTAAATAGGAAAATGTATCAAAGAGTTATGTAACTGGTATACACTGTCCCATTTCAGGTAATACAGGATGTTAGACTTTCTGATCTGATGTGTTATATGTATCAATGGAAATATGACAGCAATATGACAGGCATACAGTTCCCGTACCTGGCAGATAGTTTGAGATGGCATGGAAGACAGCCATCGTCTGTCTTATTTTAAGTCATTTATTTTTTATTTCAGCAATTATAGGGAGTTATCCGCTCTGTCCTCTTGGCTGTGACAGTTGTTCAACATCCAATGGCTGCGTGACATGCGATGCTGGATACTTCCTCGATATCCAGAGATACGGAGCCAGACAACTCGGCAGATGCGTCCGGGTCTGTCCCGAAGGATTCTATGGATTAGCGAAAAAAGACTTCGGAATCTGTAGGAGTAAGTAGGGCTTCTGTTTAATGTCGTCTGTTGTCTATTTTCATCACCACACAGCCTGACTACCAACTATCACACCTTTCTTCTGAGAAGGGAAATCTGTCTCTGGAGGCTAATATATATATATATATATATATATATATATATATATATATATATATATATATATATATATACGTGTGTGTTGATGAATGTGCTAATGCAAGTATATAATATTATGAGCTTGCGTCAGTTACTTGCGACATATATTTATATACATATATATACATATTCATACATACAAACTTGTATAATTATACGGCCTATTTAGCTTAACATGTGCGCAAAAGTGGCCATAAAACATAAACTATCATCATTTTATAATCACACACACACACACACACACACAGTCATTCCCTGCCATACGTCATTAATTGGTTCCAAAACCCGTGATATAACTCGATTTTTTGGCGTAACCGGAAGAAATACTTTTGATACAAATATTTTTTGTATATATTTATTTTCTTTTTTATATTTTAAATCGTTCTTTATTTTATTGATAATTCATTAATTTCAAGTCTTGACACAAAGCCGAGTATTACGCTCTCTCTCTCTCTCTCTCTCTCTATATATATATATATATATATATATATATATATATATGCCTATATTTACAGAGTGCCCGATGTCCCATTGTACAAGCTGTACTGATATTTCTGTGTGTACGTCTTGTCTTACACCATACATACTATACCAAGACCAGTGTATTCCGGAGTGTCCAGATAACTTACACTATGCTTCCTATCTAAAACAGTGCTTATCTGAAGGTATTGTTTAAATATTACGAAATGTTCTACATTGGTTTTTTTCGGTCAAATTAATAATTACTTTGATATACAGATAAGACGATTATAATTTTAGAAGAAAGGAAATTACTCAGAGAAAACTTGAGAACCATAAATGAGTGTATCTAGCTTATAAATATTTAAATTGCGTTATTTAAATAAGTATCGGCACTTTTCCACATCCTGTAAATATCCACATATCGACACGTGCTGTTTTTAAGTGGATTGTGTGCTATCTGAGTGGTCTGAGTGGGATGTCTGTAAGAGAAATGGACAGACGTGTGGATATAAATACGGCACACAAACACGGAAACGTTATGTCTTACAAGTGGCGACATCTGGTGGTGAACAATGTCACTTAACGGATGAGACGCGTCGATGTCGTCTGCTTTATCGCTACTGTTCCGGTCAGTAATGTTATGTTTTTAACCGCACATATAATCTTTAATTACAGTTAGTTATTTTTAAAAGTATACCAAAAATTCTTACCCCGTTTATTTGATATTTTGTTTCCTCGTTGTTGTGAAATTAACAATAGAAGATTAAGATCGATTTGCCGTTGACACGAAGACGCTTCATAAAAATTTGAATCATAAGAATGCCATTTGTTTGAGTTAAATTTCTGTTTTTTTTTTAAATCTACGCAATCAGATGTCATAACGAACAGTTCGGAGCCACGTAAAGGGTCGTGTCTTCTGAACAAGAAAGTTCGTAAACGGAAACGCAGAGGACGAACCAAGTGGCGCCATCTACGCAAACGCTGTCGGAGACGGAGAAGAAGAAAGCACAAAAAGAAACGTCGAAATGACAAGGTTAAGGCGAAGGAAAAGTCGGCAAGAACGAAACAAGACCACAGATCAACTGTCTCTTCGAAGGCGTTCAAAAAGATCTATTACGATGTTCCGAATCTGAAAACCAATCAGATCGATAGCTTGCTGACGAATAGATGAGCTGATGCCAATCAGTCTATAATCACAGTCTATAAACAGCATCAAATGTGATAAGAAATAATTGTTGGATACCTACTATCATGACATAATACTCTATTTGGAGGGAGAAGCTCCCGATAACGGTCGACGCTCCCGAAGACCCGGATCGACAGACGGAAGCATTAAAGTGGGCAACGTTCAATCCGGATGTTCTGTGTACATAGCCTTAGTAACGTGTATTTTTGGACGTCTCTGTTTTAACTGATGTAAAACGTGTCAAAGAGATAGTTCTCCGGGTTATTGTAGTTCAGTGTTAATATGAAGCGATTCGTCTGTGATGAGAAATTCCCGCTCCAGAGATTGGTCGATCTGCGAGCGGAACGTATTTGTGATGTAAATGGAGGTGGCTAATGGGAAATCTATTCAGTGGATTAACTTGACCTCTACTTCACGACGTGACGTGACTACATTGTTCAATACATAACACCAACAATTTAACAATCGTACTTAAAACAGGTATAACAGTCATACGCTGTACGGTCAATACATTACGAACATAGCCCACTGGATGCTTTTATTACGCTCATTGTCGTATTTGACATATAGATACAACTAAATATTTTATGTTCCAAAAACAAAAGATACACCCTTCTTCGACGGACAGTGTGGCATCTGGTGCTGTTGACAAAATCGCGACTTGCCACGAAACGAAGATTCATATAATTACGACATTGCGAGTGTTGTTGCTTTGGAATGTTTTATCCTAAAGATGTACCATTTCTTAATTCACTCTTTTGTCGTTCGTGGATTTCTTTAATCGACACAAGGCGAGTAACTGGCTTGCGTTGGATTGGGCCTTTCTCGACCGATAAAGCGTTATTCCACAACGGTTTCACATATCACGCATAGGTTCTTGTCATAATGCACCGATAGCATGTTACTTAATCATAGCGGCGACATATTTATTGACACCTCGCTACCACAAACCGACGCACATGTGTTTCAACTTCTGATAAGAGACTATCATAATTGTTGTATGCATTTAGTGGATGGTTTATTAACTACGTTTTTTAAACGGGGATTGTAATTACAGGCTACATAATTTGCGAAAATAAATGTTCTTAATATATATAATTAATATTGTAATTTTTTTCTTTTCGAATGGATCTGCTGCCGCGGTTGAGTAAATAAACTTCATTTTTATTTGTAGAGCTTGACGTATGATAGTCATCAGTTTGTTTTCTGTCTAAGTGCATCAATAGTTTGATAAATTATTGTTTATTTATTACAATTTATCCACTATGAAGTATTGATGAGAATGTGGACGAACCAAAATAGACATCGTCTACAGCTATTATCAGCATTGTGATGATGATGATGATGATGATAATAATATTAATAATAATAATGATTATCATCATCATCATCTACTCCATCATCAGTAGAATCAGCAGTACCACAACAGTAGAAAAATATACGGTACTGAAAATACAGATAGACAAAAAATCGTTCATTCTTCATCAAACGAAAATTGTTTTATCAATTCTAGTTAGACTTGCAAGTTCAAATCTAATTATATTAGTATATGTAATCCCAACCAAAACTAGATTGTGTATATCACAATAATAATCTTTTAAATGTACTTAGACATTTTTCTATTCTGGCATAATGTGAACTAATTCTGAGTCAATAACCTCTGAACTAATTATACATAATAATTATAGTCGGTACGAAATAGCTATGTGACGAATAGTCTTTACGCCTCGGAAAATATAACTATCATTAAACTGACGATATTGAACATGGTTTTTTCTTACCGTATGTTTTAATGCCATTATTTATAAAACAATAGCAGATCGATTTTATCTGAGATATCAAAATAAAATTTGATATTTGGAACTTCAGATGCTTTAAACAAACATTATAGGTCAAAACGTGTAGATTCATTCATTTATGCATTTAATAGAGCATTATATAAGATTGTGAAATAATAACAAGAGGGACACCTATGATACTAATAGAAACATGATAAATCCATTTATGAAGCTGGATTAAACGAATATTGTTCAGTTCTAAACATAATTATGACCAATATATACAAAACAAACATCTAAAGTTTATTATCCTACTCTAGTTTACTAAATACATTACTGAATTTGAAGAAGGGTTAGACAAGGATTTGTACTGAAAGACTAAGGAATGATTTTGGGGGGAATTAAAACATTATATTAAAATGTGATATCGACTTTTTTAATGTAAAAGGATGAAGAGATTTATTAAATATAAAGTGTAAGAAATTAAATGTTTGAGAAATCCTATGTCTCAGTAGGGTATGCCACTGGTCAGAGTCAGTCTCATAATGGATTGTTAAGAAGTTCTGTTGACGGTTCGTGAAAACCTTTTGTGATGAAAGAACTTTGTGGATTGGCTAAATGACGAAATGACATCGATGTTTAAATCAGTCATCTACCCATAACAAGGAACTCTACTTCACAATATTTTGAATCAAGAAATGCAGCCGTGAACTAGCAAGCAAATAGAGATGTCAGAAAATATCTTGCTGATATCTGGAAAATATAGAATAGAGTTTGGCCACATATCTCAAACTCCTGGGTTCAAATCCCACTCTAGCTATATCTGAAGAATGTTTCATCTTTGAAATGACCTCATTGTTATTGAAGGTGGTTTGGTCCATTTAGCCAACAGTTGACACAAAACAGCAACATCCCGCATTTCCCATAATAAAATGGGATTAAATCATTATGAATCTGACTATATTAATTACTGAAATTAAATTTCCATGCTGTTTCTTTGTGAGATACTTCTTTGTGAGATGTGTTCCGATAATGTTAGCAGGATCAGAACACCAAAATACGCTATACATAAACCTTTACTCAAAAATCAGCTGTGGATGAGTATCTAGCCGAGTTGAACGACGGAAGATCTAAGTGGGAGAACACAATGGAACGAAGACGTCAGCAATGACGCAGCTGAGAGCAGTACAAAGATCTACCGACTTGTATAAAACGACATTTACATATTTGATGGCACATAATGGGACAGGAGTAATACAGAATCTCTGTACACACAAAATTATAGTGTACACATCTCCAAGTGCAGCCACTTCAACGTTGCCTTTTGCCCCGAACGGAAGTGAGTGCTGTTTGGTCATGATTGCCCAATGAGTGCTCGGTCTAGTTTTCTTTCAGGTGAATGGGCTAAATATAATAATAGTTAAGCTTAATTTCCTACCAAAAACACCGTAACAAACTATTTAAAATGAGTACCTTATACTTACGGATGAAAAAGTGTTCCTTTTGTATTACTTCCACACCCACGGCTAATGCAACCAACAACACAACAAGAATTCACCATGTTTATAAACCTGATTTTAGCAGTCTGCGTTCCTCTTTGCCCCGACTGGAAGTTAGGACTTGTTTGCCATCAAATCGGCAGCCGTGTTCGGTCTAGTTTTCTTTCAGGACATCCTTCTTTGTTACAAAAACAACAGCAACATTGTTATAATGTAGAGTGCTTGGCTCTCATTGTAATTATATATTTATACAGTTTAACCAACACTGACTGCGTTTCAAAATGAACCATGCAAATGTTGAAGCGTCTGTGAGTCCCGTTGTATGATTGGCTAATTCTAATAATTTCAGCCAATGCGATTGAGCTTTACAAAGTAATTAAACCGCCGTTATTTCAAAACGTGATTCTGTAACTGGACAAGATAACCGCCGCCCAAGTAACCTTAATTCGCCAAGGGAATGGGGACATCTAGCCACGCGGAGGAAATAAAATCCCGCCTATTTAAAAATGGACAGTGTTTCAAATCCTATTTATATTTCGTATCCTGGCTGGCATTTATGTAAAGAAGGGCTACATATGTAGTGCAAGCCGTGTCTCATTCGGACGAAAGCCGCACCATTAATTGGATCAGGTATAAATCTATTGTTGAACGCGAAAAACCGAAATAGTCGAAACTGGATGAAAAGCAGAAAAAATAACCACAGACACCTACTTTATATAGAGATATTTTGCTGGGAAATGTTCAATGTTGAAGAGAGCAATGTCACCCCTACTAGCTGGATTTATAACATATACACTGGTGACGTCATCAGGTTAGTCGTTGCTGTTTTTTGTTTTTATAACTATACCTAATGATAATTATTGTTCGATCTATCAGCCAATCGGTTCTTTAATTGAATAGTATATTAATTGTGGGCTCACTAATGTAGGGTCGTATTGTATTCTTACGATAATTAAGATTATTCCGCACGTCATACTCACGTGATATCATATACGATAGACTAAGATTGGATGGCATAGGAATTAGGATATAATATAAAAAAACATAATATTTATGCGTAAATAATGTTGTTACTACCCATTAGCAATATCGGGCACAACCCCCAATAATGGAAAATAATATCATACATTATATTTGTATTGACGCCCTTTGCTAAGTGTTTATTTAAGTGCATTATTGCAGGTATGACAAATTAAATGTTTAGGTCATATTCATGTTCATACAAATGTTAATATGATATAAGAACACCATAATCTAAATTTGTATATATAATTTGTATCTGATAAGTGTGAAAACGAGGATGATAAGCTTATATAATATAGCTCTATGGCCATACGCCCAACCATTTAGGTAACGAAGGTGCCCCTCTCTCGCTTGTAGATGATACAGTTGATTTTGAGCAACGTTTGTTATCCAAATATTATTTGAAAAGAAAACCCGCAACGATTAACTTAGTCGAATACTTCCACGTTATATCGAATTGTGGAGCAGTGTAAATTATTCCCCTCCCCCAAAACTATATATATAACTAAGCTATATATAACCTAAATCGTAAACGATATATCAAAATGTTTATCTGAATATTTTAAAACGGCTACTATATATAAATATATTTCAGTGTAAACCTTTTAATGTGGGCTATCTATATCGTGGATAACATGCATGGGCGGCCGTGTTGGCAGAACCCCCCTATATTAAAAAGGAATTTTAATCCATAAAATATGCCATTAATCCTGAGTTTGTTTCCGTAGAATAGAACTGCGTTGTCATGTTTTTGATGTGATACTCATAACTGAGTAAGTTATCGGGTTATGCGATACATGTATAATACTTTTATTGTGAGATTCAATTTGAAATGGCGTTGAATAAAGTAATTCGAACAGCATTTTTCCATAATAACATTGCCAAATTGGTCTAAGTTAAGTTGATACCTGATGATGTTACTGATGAAACTGTTACTGATGAAGAAGTATTTGATACAGTGCTAAGTGCTTTGAAAACAAAAAGCTAGACAAAGGTCATAATAAATATGCAGCATCGTTTCTGGGTCTTTCAGTGAGTCAGTCCTCCGACAAAGGAATTCACGAGAAAGGTTCACATCTTCCCGATATAAAGGATGGTTACAACACTTATGGCGGTATATGTGATCAATTTAATGATGTATATTTGAGAGGTGATTGCATACTTTAGAGCATTACCTGTGGTAGAGTTTTTAATTGGCTAACCAACGTAATTATATATTGCACAAGTGAATAACTTAACATTCTAATGATAATTAAAGAAGAAAAAAAGATGTTAAAAGAGAATATTATTTCAAATAAATAAAGAAAGACATTGCTTCGTGTTGATCAGATTTAGGGAACGTAGCCCTTCACAAGCCAGCTTACCAACTAGGATCACGTGATGTAGGCACAGCCGACAGAGCTGTAGACGGGATTCTGGATAGTAGAGGCAGTGATGATTATTCGTTCAGTGTTTGTGCCAATCCGGATAGCGGCTCTCGTGGCAACGGACCCGCCCAGTGGTGGGTGGATCTTGAAGCTACATATAGGATACATAAGGTCACCGTGTTCAATACTTGTGATATGGAAGGTAGACGTAGCTTTTTCGTTCACATTCGCACACCTTCGTGTAATTTGCTGTTTTATGTCAAGGAGATCCAGAACAAAAGCAGTACCTATTTATTTGTTATTATGTGTTTGTAATCGTGTGTGTGTATGTATGTGCATGTGCGTGCTTGCGTGCGAATATTACTACTATCAAGTGTGCGAAATTTCAGCTTACCTGCAAATGAATAATTTCATCGTGGAGGTTTCTACAACGGACAACTCAACCAGACATAGTTGTGGAGTATACAGCCAATCAGAGTCAGTGAACCGTGGAGGCAGTCACACCTTTATTTGCGACCATAAAGAAGGAAGATACGTATTTGTAAGAAAGTTGGAAGGGTCCCGAGAACAACAACTTCTAACACTATGTGAAGTGATGGTTGATGGTATCCAAGTGTCAGCACCGACACCATTTATGTCAGCAGCGATGGGAACGACAGCGATGATACAAACGACACCATCATCTGGTGGTAAGGTGGATGTTTACCTTCAGCAATTTACTCGCTTTGAGGGTTTTATGTACGCATACTTGAATGTGAGCTACAAATTGGGCAGGAAATAACCGGGCTCGATGTAGCCTCGGCCGTTGTCCCACTGACCGTTGTTAATCAATTGGTATTCTCTGTACTGTGTTCAAGTCATGTGTGGTATCTCATGTTTGTACAATACAAAGCGAAAATTATTTTTGTGACACTTCACCTTTTTAATTGATCTGCTCTAACGCAAAACTCATGGATGGCAAAAATGGAACTAAAGATCTCTAGATCAGAAAAATAGCCATGATCTGACAGAACAAAATGAACAGTTACGTACTGGGATTATATTACGCAAAAGGATCGGTAAGATTGCAAAAATCTGGAGGTATGTTAATTTAATCAAATCGACATTCATCAATCGGTAGCCCAATTTTATTAAATTGAATGTTGTTTTATGTCCTAGTACCTCTAAACCAAACGACCGATCATCATATTTAACGAAAATGTTTTTAGATAAATCAGACTCCCTGCTACGATCCGGTGGAAGTAATCGAGTAATTACTCGATTAATTCCGATTTCATTATAAGAGATACACTGATGGCCAGACATGGGGTCAATTCCATTTTGTCAAAATTCCAATTCCGCATCAAATTTATCAATTCCAATTCAAGTCCAATTCCAAATTTATCAATTCCATTTTAACTACTACTTTTTACCATGAGTAGGTACTCCAAATACATTGTCATGGAAGAAATGTTTCTGAATTAAAAAAGTAAATGGTAATTTAATTTGTGGATTTAATTCTTTTTGTAGAAAACTTCCATTCCAATTCCAAATTTATCAATTCCAATTTTTTTCTAAATAGGCAAATCCGATTCCGGAATTGGAATAGAAATTGCCGATTAAATCCAATTCCGGAATTGAATTGACCCCATGCCCGTTGATGGCGAATATATATATATAGTTTTATACCAATAGTGCAATGCCTTATTGGGGAGGACCGATTTCCAAGAACCACAACCAGTTACTATGTGACTTATACATAAGTATACATCTTGTGTGACATATTCTACGTTGTAATTGAGATTCTTCCTATTGTTAATTAGCCCGTCAATTATAAAGACCAAAAGGATCTCCCCTTTATTTCTTCACGAATACATATATCTATATTATAGATACATACATATCTAGACGGCATCGCGTTTCTACAAATAATAAAATGATTGTAACCTAGTCAAAGAAATTATTAATTGATATAAAACTGTAATTTATCTATATTCCACAATGTCCTCTTTCAGTGAACATAGCCTCTCATAGAACAGCTTATCAAACAGGAACACGAGGTCTGGCCACGGCGGATAAAGCCGTAGATGGGCGATATGATGTCAACAATTACAGATAATCATTATCTCACCGTATGCGCTCACCCCGATACCGGCTTCTACGATAATGGACCCGCTGAATGGTGGGTAGACCTGGAGACTATATACCGCATAAATACCGTCACTGTTTACAACACGTATAAGGCTGAAGGTAAATGCCCGGCTTACCAATTCCGATGTTAATATAATATATATAATTTAATAATGTATGATTTATATAGCACCACATTCAATTGCGTTGTTCTGGGGTGGGGGTGGGTTGTGATTTACATATATTATCATCCCTGACTCGGATCTGCTTCAATCCAGCACCTACCTCAACTCACAAATGAGCATACAACGCCTGCTGCCATTAAAGGCGCAAAGCGTTACTTAACACATAGCCATCACATCTTGTCAGTTCTTATTTTATGGGTGAGTGAACCAGTCGCCAACACGACAGCATTGCACCTCCCGGAGCCTCGAACCCGAGACCCTTCGGAAGTATGTAAAATATACACAAAGGTCAGACTAAGCCACAAACGGCGGATGGTACCTGAAACGTGTGCATTCTGAAAATAAGTTCTATATCGACACAGACTCTTTATTATTTCGGAAAATGATGTCAATAGACCTTGCCAATTCAGCTAGTGACATCTGGTGGCAGGATTTAGAACTACTACAATCGGGTCGTAAACACAACCCGTTAATCGGAGAGTCTGGATCACCGTTCCTTTTCAGTGTGTACGCGAGATTTGTTTGTATATTTTAACGATCGTTGCCGGTGATAATGTTCCACGATTCTAACAGTCAGTAAAGGAAAATGAAAGATAAGGTGATATTGAGTATCTTTCTGTACAAAGAAGATTGATTTAGTAAACAAAATAGATTAAATTGGAAGTTCTATAAGGTAGTTCGCAGAACACATTTCTTGTATACAAGCGGATTGCCGTATTCGTAGCGAAAGTTTATTTGTAGGTAGTGGCTTTCCCATAGTGTTTCTTCAATACACATCTTTGGCCATTTATAATAATATCGAAAATGGACAAGACAGTTATAATACTATCGTTATACCAGGACAATTCAGAGATATCTTCAACGATTTGTTTTATTTATGGTCATTTTCCGTGTCGCCATCGTCTAGCAGTAGACTCATGGCGCATGCGCACGTCAGTGATAATGCGCCGGCATAAATGGCATAATTCTAATAAACAAACGGGTGTGCTAGTTGGATCGAAAATACTCATAAAATCGGAGACATATTGTGTTACACAAAAGTATTGATTGATAGAGCAATAATCCGGGATTGATATACTGCATTTGGGTATTATTTCTCGCGAATTAACGCGAACCATGAGTTCATTTTGAAATGTAAACAAACCCCTTCTGTCGCCATTTCAATTTTCAAGCGATAACCGATACTAGCGGACTTCGCTAAAGAAATATTTACTCTCATTTGTTGACAATAACAACATTTAGTAATGGAATATGCTGAACAACAAGAAACTAATCTATCACTAGAAGTATTTTCCTATCTGAATTCCAATTGTATTACACAGTAGATCGTTGTTCAAACCGAAATGTTGAGAACAAGAATCTGGCCTACATTGAAAAGCCCGCGAAAATTAGTTGGCAATGTCTCTTGAGTAAAGAATGTCGCATATCATCAGTAACAAAATATAAAGTGAAATATCCGCTGAAACCATTTTTCTTCACGTTTTTTTCAGTCAATGTAGGAAAAACGATCTCTGCGTGCGTACGTTTGAACCAAATGCAACCAAATCGGCATTAATGATCTTATTGTTGAAATTCGGAGAACTACTTGAACTAATTTCCATTCCAACCCATTAATTTTCCAGGGCGATATCTAACTTAAATTTCCCGCCATTCGGATGATATATCATCTGAGATGTTACACCTGAGATTACAGTGATATTTAGGAAGACAAGGATGCCCGAATGAAACACGCATCTTTGTCTTCCTAATCAGCGATCTGTGAGATAGTTATTGCCCAGTCTCAGGGAATAATGACGTCATCAGACAGACGTAGATTTCTTATTGGATCACAGATAGTATCCGTGTATCATCCGGATGTAACTTTTGTTGGATTATATTTCTTATTATTTTACTTATATCCTTATTCGTGTCAGTTTCACCTTGTACGGGTAATAAACCACGTGCATAGTCATTGGTCGGGTTGGGGGCTATATCGTCTGTTCTTCATAGTTTAACCAGTGTTTGTGCGTGCGTGATGCGCTACCATACTTCTGCGCCCTGCATCTGTTGTACTGGGTTGTTCTGGCACTTGCGTTGCCGTGGCCAGGTAGCGAGGCAACTTTTTACTTTAAAGAAATTGAGACGAAAGTTTGAACGGTTTAAAAAATTGCATTACCATTCAAATAACTAATATATTCAAATAACCGGAAAGTTCAGTTAGATGCGAGATGTAAAAGAGAACCATTCCGACGTTTACCAGGATGAACCCATTGACCTAATGGATGAACCCATCATGCTGGTATTGTGTGCTATTTCGCGAATGGTTTAGTGAGTTTTGAGCGGACACATTATACACGACTTATTATACTATATGTCTGGAAGGCGAGGGCGCCTCCGTGGCCTAACTGATAGTGCGTTGGAGCACAGATCACTACCACCTGAGTTCGAATGTCGGCGTGGACATATCTGAAGGGTGTTTCATCTTTGACTTCGCTTCATTACCTTTGGAGGTCGCTCGGCCCATTTAGCCTATCATGTGTACAAACGTGGCCGTAAAACAACAATCATCATTGTCTGGAACACACTAATAACCATTTCCAATGGAAAGGCCAACGTCTTCTTCTTGACGCCTAATATTTATCTTAGCATTTTCTGCTTGTATTTTATCAACCCAATGCACGGCCTCTATCGCTTAGTGGTTAAGAACGTGGGACTTTCTTACTCATGGTCATGCTGTGAGTGAGGTCGGAGGTTCGAATCCCAGTCGTGACACTATAGTAGGGGGAGTTTTTCATCCAACCAAGCAACTGGCAAGGTTTTCTCCGTCAAATAAGCCATACATTGTAAATTCTAAATTTGTTTAGAATAAGTCCTCGTGGTGAAGCCGTAAATTACAGACCATATGCGTCTCCACCATTTGAGGTATCTAAGCCACGTTAAATAACTGCCATTTCGGGCATTATTACGGATGAGTGTATCAGGGAATACCATCTGAAATCTGGCTGTAGCTATATACCTATGTCTAGGATTCCTTAGAGGTATCCTCCTTGGGAGACAACATTACGTTAGGGAGTTATCCGTAACTTTCAGCTTACTGGCGAATGAATGACTTTACAGTAGAGGTCGGCGCCTCATTGTATTCTTACGGACAGAGCTGTGGAGTGTATCGGGAAGCGGATCCAGTCAGACCAGGGGGCAGTTATACATTTAACTGCAACTCCAAAAAAGGAAGATACGTGTATGTTAGACGGTTGCAGGGCTCTAGAGAGCAGCACCTTATGACACTGTGTGAAGTGGTGATAGACGGCCATCCAACGGTAATGCCAGGCTTTCAGATGGCACCTCCAGCATCTTTGCCACCACTACGAGCAATATTCCAACCAAATGGAGTGACGTCCACCATTGGTGAGTGTGATTCTCATTTACTCATGTGGTTACACGGCCGCAGCCTGATCACGCAATCGGGTCAAGACATAAACACACGCACGCGCGCGCACACACGCGCACACACACACACACACACACACACACGCGCGCGCGCGCGCGCGCACGTATACACCATGTTTCCCGGTTTCCTATTTTGTCATTGTGCTCTTTGTGGCCTGTCAAGGTGCTTTTTAACAAGAACCTCAACAAAAAAATAATACGATGCTTAACAAAAAAGTAACAAGATCCTCAACAAAAAGTAACACGATGCTTAACAAAAAGTAACCATATTCACAACAAAAAGTAACACGATGCTTGACAAAAGGTAACCATATTCACAACAAAAAGTAACACGATGCTTGACCAAAGGTATAACCCGATGATTGACAAAAGGTAACGCGATGCTTAACACATCTGGTTTGTTTAGAGCTATAGTAGTGAACATATGAAGTCGTATTATTCGCTTTCAGTAAAACTAATACCTCAACAGCCGGCGGCCTGGATAAGAACGTATGATGATGATGATGATGATGATGATAATGATGATGATGATGATGATGATGTACTTAGGAAGAAAAGAGATATTGGATATAAGAATATTCCGGACGAATGTAAATCCGGAAACGTCCCAGATGGTAACAGGACTAGAGTATGGTGGCTGGATTTAAAGACTCTTTATTCTATAACTACAGTCACGGTATTTAAAGCATATACCGAAAAAGGTAATTATACTTCCTGTTTATTATATGCGATTATAATCTATTTTAGCTGTGAATGTATTATAACTTAAAATTCAGACGAATCCGATGTTTTGTTGTTGTTGATTGTCTTTTGAATATAAACCTCTCGCTCTCACTCACACACACTCTCTCTATCCCCCCCTCCTCTCTCTCTCTCTCTCTCTCTCTCTCTCTTATAAATATAATATATATATATATATATATATATATAATGTATATATATATATATATATATATGTGTGGTGTGTGTGTGTGTGTGTGTGTGTGTGTGTGTGTGTGTATGTGTTTGTTTGTGTGTGTTTTCCCATTTGACAGCGTGTTTATATACAACGTGTTTTATAACCATCAGCTCGGGGTGTACTTTCAGGATCCTGGAAGATCAATCCCTTTAGTACACATGTCATCACAACAGACGATAGGAAAAAGCAGATATGTGACATAAATGGGGATCCTCAACCAGCCACTAATGGAGGTAATGTGGTAATGTATCGATATAACTGTAAGAATAAAGCAGGAAGACAAGTGTACATTTGGAAAAAGAAATATGCCGAAGAGCAGCTCGGAATTGTGTGTGGAGTGGTAGTTGATGGCCACCAAGTGACAACTACATCATCATCATCACCAACAATCACCACTAGGCCACTACCAAAAGTACCAGATATTGGTAAGTAGTAACTACTTCTATTAATTATTGTCCAAATATCATTTTATAATTATATTTCGGGATAATTGGATACGCTTCTTCCTGACGAGGATTTGTTTGTCGTCGACCGTTGGAGGGTTTCTTCTTAGTCTTAGTTATATATATATATATATATATATATATATATATATATATATATATATATATATATATATATTATATTATATTATATTCACACGACTAAGAAATAAAATGTTTTTCTCTCTTAGAACAAAGATTCACCTACTATCTGGTGAATCAATCTGGAACACTCGGCCCAGCCACACCGGATAAAGCGGTAGATGGCTACTTCGACAGGGATACAGGGGATGATTATTATCTGCGCGTATGTTCCTCTATTTATATCCCTCCAGAAGAAAAGCGCTCAGCTGTATGGTGGCTGGATATGAAGAATAACTATCCAATAACAGCCGTCAGTGTATACAATACATTCAATAAAATCGGTAAATGTCACCTCTCTGTTATTACAGTTATCGCGTACAGTAAACACTTTGCTGCTTAATTTGTTTTGTAGCTTTTTTTAGGGGGAGGAAACGTCACGAAAAAGTATATATGACTCTCTCTCTCTCTCTCTCTCTCTCTCTCTCTCTCTCTCTCTCTCTCTCCCCCATCCCCCATACGCGCGCACACACACACACACGCACACGCACATACGAGCACCTCCATGGTCTAGTTGGTAACGCGTTGGACCACAGATCACTACCACCTGAGTTCGAATCTTGGCGTGGGCACATCTGAAGGGTGTTTCATCTTTTACTTCGCTTCATTACCTTTGGAGGTCGCTCGGCCCATTGTGCCTACCATGTGCCAAAAGTGGCCGTAAAATATCAATCATCATCATCATCATCACCCACGCGCATACGGAGTCGACATTCCCTGAATGGATGCACGTATTCGTTCAGTCGAGTGATTTTACATAACGAGAGACTACGGATACTTTCAGATTATCGGCGACTGAATAATGTTAAGATCGAATTGGTCGCGTCGGATAAAATATCCAGACAGAGCTGTGGGATATACAACAAGTCTGAGCCAATAAGCCGCGGTGGTCACTACACGTTTAGCTGTGGGAATCAAGAAGGAAGGTTTATCTACATCAGCAAGTTAGACAGCGCCCACGATCGACATTTAATGACGATATGTGAGGTGCTAATACACAGCCATTTCAGACCGAAGCCGGAGATTCAGAAAATGTCCACAATGCAAGGAATAACGATGACAGTTTTTGGTAATTGACATTGTTTCAATATGCGTATTAATATATATATATATATATATATATATATATATATATATATATATATATATATATATATATATATATATATATTACCTTGTGGGACACAGCTAATCCGCTTTTCATTACGTATCAAATATGTCACACCCACAGGGAAGCGGTTGCATGTAGCCTACGGACAGAAAGGGGCAGCACACACAGAAATACCATGTCACACCACAGCTCGCAGTGAACAGCATGTACCCGTGACTCAATGACACGTTAATACAAGCTAACTACTTTGACACCACAGGTTACAGTCAGCAGTAATTTGCTGTGGTTCAAAAGAAACCTATACATCAGAACATTTCGGCACCACAGATGCTGACCCCAGCTTCAGTCTGGGTTCGAATAGCTAAATAAATCCTACCCATATCAACCGTACGGACAAACGTCCAGTGTGTGTGTGTGTGTGTGTGTGTGTGTGTGTGTGTGTGTATGTGTGTTTTAGCTCTATATAATAAGGCCCAGGCACAGAGAATCTCGAACCGTGAATTCCAACTCTCGACCATTCTTCAGGGGACTGAGGGCATTAGATGTCATTCACTAACAATTTGCGGGACATTTGGAAAACAATATGGAAAGATATAGAATTAGGAACTCGCCGAGCTCCCTATGGCAAGAGAGAGTGTACGCTTATTGTTTGATTTGCAAGTCTTGAAACTTATATTGTCTAACCTTGTCACTCTCTTTCTTAGTTTAATATCTTTCGCTTCGTTTCGTTGTTGTTGTCGTCCCCTCTCTCATCTTGACATTATTAACGCTACTATTCCACGAGCACGATTCCATCTGTCCGACTGCGTATGCAATTTGCGAATGCGACAAAACGGATTACTCCATATCTATAGAGTCCAGTCAAAATGACAAAAAAAACGCTAACCCACAACAAATCGCAATAGAAATGAAGTTCTGTTTTTCTGAAAGCCTACGATCTGCTGAATAACACAACAATTATAGTAAAATGAAATGAGCGAAACGTTTATTTGTATATTGAATATTTCATTCCTTTCATTTTTAGGACAATTTCATGCAATCTAGAAACTGGCTTAACCCTGTCACTGTATATCTTAAATGAGCATAACTAGTAACTTTATCGATGTTTTAATGGTATATCTCACATTAGAAGCATGTTTCAAACATCTGGGACAACTCTATATGGTAATATGAGGCACCCCTACCACTTTAATCAACGCTTCGTCAATGAAAATCAGAAATAAGCTTAACTTTCCCATTTGTTAACCTATAATAGCAAACTTTGTGTCTTCATTTCCATCGCAATTACTGGTGGGTCAAATCCTAATTTGACTGGACTAATAGCGATTCGTGCGAATGCAAATCTGCGTACAAATTGGACGGTTGAATCCTGAATTTTACGACCCAAGCAGGCTTTCCAGAGGAAAATAGATCAAAAGTTGTCCGAAAACGCATGGATATTCATTTATATGAAAGCACACAAATCGCATACAGCATCTCGCATACCGCGTATATGGAATCTTAGCTGATATGGAATCTTAGCTGATATGGAATCTTAGCTGATATGGAATCTTAGCTTAGGTCTTCGCAATCTTCATTTTTTTGTAAACAGTCTCTCCCGGACGATGAAGCCATAATTAATGTGATTAACGATCGGTTCTCGTTTAGTGGTCGTTTGGCTCGAAGGGGCGGCTCATCAGACAGGAACATATCGTAACGCTGGGCCGGAAAAGGCCATAGACGGCTATTTGGACGTTGAGAGTATGGACGACTTTTACCTGTCCGTATGTGCCTACGTAAGTACAGCGACAACCGATAATGGACCAGCCGTTTGGTGGATCGAGCTGGAAGATGTTTTGTTAGTGACGAGCATCGAAGTATACAACACTTATAACGCTCGGAGTAATTATATTTATTCCTTTATTCGTCGCTAATTGATAGAAAGCGTTCTGGATTTAGTGTCAGTGTAATACAGGAACGGTCTCATGACAATTTTGAAATGGCAGATGTCTGTATTTATATACTCTGTGTGTGTGTGATTTTCATTACATATATATATATATATATATATATATATATATATATAAGGTGACGTCATAGGCTATTCTATAATTATATACAGGTTACTGGCGAATGAATAATTTTACTGCTGAGGTTGTTTCCGCCGATGGTCTAACTAATTACAGCTGTGGAGTATACAGTAAAGCTAAGCCAGTCAGTCCTGGTGGCCACCATCTTTTTATCTGTGGCAAGGTTCCAGGAAAATACATCTACATTAGAAGATTACCAGGTTCTGTTGATCAGCAATATTTGACCCTGTGTGAGGTTATAGTGGATGGATTTTCCACAAAAACGACCCCGTATACCACTCCAATGATTACAACAACCACAAGAAAGCCAGGGCGATATATAAGTAATTTATATGCATATATATATATATATATATATATATAAGCGAGTGTGTGTGTGCGTACGTGTGTGTGCGTGAATATGTGTGTGTGTGTATGTGTGCGCGTGTTCTGACAAGAGTCATAAACGGCGGTGAATGTCACATTGGTTGGGAATATGATGTTTACTTTTGAAAAATTATTCTTAACCTTTAGTTATATTGGTCAAGTATCCCTCCACAAGAGTAGGCTTTAAAGCCCGTGAGGAGCAGATATGGGGTCAATTCAAATTCCACTCAGTTCCATTTTGTCAATTCCAAATCAAATATATCAATTCCAATTCCAAATAGAGCAATTCCAATTAAATTCGTATACTCTGCTGGGGTTGTCAATACTGGCTTGCTTGGAGAAGGTAGGCGTTTTGTAGCAAACTTCAATTCCAAATTTATAAATTCCAATTCCATTTTTTTTAAATAAGCAATTCCAATTCTGGAGTTGAAATTGCCCATGAATTCCGGAATTGAATTGACCCCATGTCTGGTGTGGAGGGTGGCTTTCGACGTGTAGTTCAGATTGTTCCAATTGGATTATTATCTTGATCGGTTACAATCCTGATTTATCCTAAATGATTGCAATTGATTCTTCTATTCGTATTTCAGAACAAAAATTTAGCCACATGCTGGCTTACCAGTCGGGAACTCATGGCAAATCTACAGCGCAGAAAGCCATAGACGGCATTCTGGATCAGGATACTGGAGATCAATATTATTCCAGCGTTTGTTCGTACGTTTTAAAGCCACCGGATGATGATAGTCCTGCCACCTGGTGGCTAGATTTGAAGGCTCCTTATACTGTGTTTGATGTCACTGTACACAATACATTCAATAGAGAAAGTAAGCGCGGCTCTAATGACTTCTGGTCATTGTTTGGGGTGGGTCTGGGTGTAACCATTTGATCTGGCCGCTGTCAAACATAATGGGCCATAATTACTAGAGGTAATCTCTTAATTATGTTCCCTCTGCATATTTAATAGATATCCAGCTTATTTCTTCTATAGAACGAATTGAGGAATGAATCTCTCTCTCTCTCTCTCTCTCTGTGTGTGTATGTGTGTGTCGAACCGTTCATGATACGACTTTATTGTGTGTATTTGTTTAGATTATCACCTACTGGATCACTTCACCGTAGACATTGCTTCCCAAGGTGACATATCCAGACGGAGTTGTGGTACATATAGTAAACCTGAAAGCGTCAGTCGTGGCGGGAGTTATACATTTAACTGTAACGAGGAAGGTGCGCAATACATCTACATTAGAAAACTGAGAGATTTTCCATACTGGAATGTTATGATTTTGTGTGAAGTGGAGATACGTGCCTATCTACAACTGATTATCAAGGGTGGAAATATCCCGACAACTATTCCAATCTCCAAATCGTCGACATTAATATTTATTGGTGACGTATCTCTCTCTCTCTCTCTCTCTCTCTCTCTCTGTGTGTGTGTGATAGAAATTACTGTGCTGTCTGTTTACACACACACACACACACACACACACACACACACATTGACAAGCGCTTAAAACTGATTTTGGTTGATTGTGTTTATATTTTGACATCGTTTATAACTTGTGCGAACATATTTGTATTAGTCCTGATATTTTGAAATTAAAGTGAACTATTCCTTTAAACTGGAATTCTATATGAACGAATGCGGGCGAAGAAAGTGTTACGCAGAAGTTTTGCGCAGTTCTGTGGCCGCTGAATAAAGCCGGTTTTAATTCTCTCGAAATAAACCGTAAATAGAATCGCGCACACATGGTATTAATTATTCAATAATCCAGAATATCTTTTCTTCTGTTAATAGATCTAACCAAGCCACTTATCTATACATCAGCGATACCTATGTTGTTGAGCTATCTGATTGTTTGGTTATGAGTCTATGCCCGAAGTCGGCCAGAGGTCATCATATCGCCCGGAGATGGGAACATCTGGACAGATCTTATTACTATTATTAGGCGTAACCGTTCGTTCGCCAGGATCATCCTCTCAACATAGAGTTACAATAACAACACAGCGTGTCGATTCTCTCTCACCACCAACATACGATGTGAGAAATGTGCTCAATCATACAATAAACAACATTGAACTATCATATTAATATACATCTGACATAGATCTGATCTAATATATAAATTTTTTAATTCCTATTTCTTTTCGTTTCTATGTCAATGTCGTGTCTCACCGAAGCTATCTTCTGTTATTTAACACAAGAACAACATTTCTTATGAAAGAAACGTAATAAAGTTGTGTTGTTCTAACTTCTAATGAATGACTCGTTTAAATACATTTTTTTATTATTATCTTTAAACAGCTAAGTTATATATGTTAAACACACTAAGAGGTGTTCATCAGAAATATCTGAAACATGTGTTTGTTCAACACAAGTCAAAATGCTAAGCGAAGGACGTGTAGAAGGCGTATATATATATATATATATATATATATATATATATCAGAAATGGGGTCAATTCCATTTTGTCAATTCCATCTCAAATTTATCAATTCCAAATTTGTTTTCCGACTCTTTTTTGCCTAATATTTTTTACCATAAGTAGGTACTCCGAGTACCTACTTGGAATACATACTCCGAATAGTTTATATTCCAAGTAGGATTGTAACGGAAGAAATATTTCTGAATTAAAAAATTAAATGGTAAATTAATTTGTGGATTTAATTTAATTTTCCCCGTTCTAAACATTAAACGGGGGTAAATTCCTAAATAGCAATATCTCTATATAGATTACAGGCATGCTATGTGCTGGTGTCACAGTGTTGTGTGTGGGGCCCATGGTATCCATATAATTTTAATTGGTTAAATGCTCACGTACGGTGCCACAGTCAGTGTGCATATCATATATATATATATATATAAAAGGAACCAAAGTTCTGGATCAATTTGGTTCCAGTATATTGTAAGTGTTAACGTGGTAAAGGTAGCGCAAGACTAACCACAAGGCGCTTTTAACTAAAGAAGTATTTGATTATATCAAGTGATAGATCATATAGTCTTGGGTACATCCCCATGTAAGAGTGTATTTTCTAATCATCAAAGGTGAGCCATGATATCCAGACCATTTAAATTGGTTAAATGCTCACTTGGGGTGCCACAGTCGCTGTGCGTATCTGATATATATATATATATATATATATATATATATATTATATATATATAATTAAAATAAAGGGGGACGTTAAAAAACCACGAGGACGTAAAACAGTATGTGATCACCAGTGATCACTATGGTTCCAGTATATTGGTAACACCACATGTAAGTGTTAACATTGTAAAAATGGTAAGTTAACTTCTGGATTTAATTGTTTTGTAGGAAACTTCAATTCTAAACTTCTCAATTCCAATTCCAAAATTTTCAATTCCAATTCATTTTTTTTAAATAATCAATTCTGGAATTGGAATTGACCATCAATTCCAATTCCGGAATATATATATATTGTACTACAGCAACACGTATAGCAGTGACATTATCTAGACATGTAAATATTTCTTTGATTGAATGCCACTGAACTAATGTTCTTAGTTTTTTAAACCCAAACATTATTCATTAAAATGCACTATGTGTAAACACCAGATCTGTGTTATGTACACAGAAATTCTATTCCTAAGCTATTTGGTCAAGCGACCCGAAACCTCACAATCTCATGTTCAAAAGAAGTACACGCACTGACGTAAATCGAATATTACGGTTTCGTAAATAATGGACTATTATATATCCTTCTGAAACTTATTTATTTATTTATTGTACCTCCACAAATGAAGAAGAATACTAAGAAACAATTTACATAGGATAGCTTTTAACCAAATCCTGGCCACTTTCTGTTAAAAAACAATTCCCAATAACTCATTATTCAAGATAGCTAATTCAATTTTTCTCGCCAAGAAAATTAAGTTCACCAAAACCTGGCCATAAGGTGCAAGTGCTATTTGAGCGCTATGACCATGTGTCGTATGAGTTTGAAACCGAATCTAGAATTTCACCATATCCTGACCACATTTTACCTAATCCGGGCCAATGATATGTATTTTTCACCTAACCCTGGCCACCCTTTCTTTAATCATACTTGAATAAAGAGTCGTTTGTACACCCAACAATCATACTTTCACTGTTGGATTTGGCATGGTAGTCAGGAGGAATATAGAGAATTTGGCCCGGAGGGTGGAAATGTTGTACGGACTTTTTTTGACGGTTGATATGACTTAATTATGACCTAAAGTAATAATTTCCGGAGGGTGCGCAAAATTTCGTCCGGTGGCATTTTGGCAAATCCAAGATGGCCGCCATCGCTGACCGATATAATTAGAATGACCATTACTCAGTAAATATTTGTGCGAGAGATGTAATGTTGGGCTCTATACCTAGGTTTTTAGGTACACAGAATCGAATTTATGTGATTCGACAACTGTGTCACCACTAAAATTCCAATATGGCGACTAAAACGTGCAAAATGACCTGTTAGATATGGGATCTGGCTATATATATATATATATATATATATATATATATATATATATTCCAACTGCAAAGAACACTACTAAAATTAAAATCTAAATTCTTTTCGTTCAAACAAATAACTTTATTGACATTTATGTGGTACACGACTAGTGGTGATTTGAGAAGTGCTGCTTTCCATTTTGCGACTTATAGGTGACATCTAATTATTATCTTTTAAATCATTACAGGGTTTTTACAGACATATTATTTGTGGTATTATTATATTACATATTATTTGTACAGCGCATTTGAATGGCTCCTGCTAGTAAGGGGGCTTTATTAAATATACATTATTATTAACATCTGTTGATGTTGTCGACGAACACATCATTGGTTGGTGGTAGGGAGCAGTGTTTTACCGACGATGAACCACTCTTCCCTGTTCGATAACGCCACAAGTTGAATCTTGTTCTTAGTGTTGGTGAGAATGACTGGTTTGTCTGGAGCAGGCATCTCCGCTGTTAGCTTGTGCATTCGACTTGATCCAGCTCTCTGCATTCGCGTGAAGGTTTTGGTGCTGTCGGGGTAGTATCTGTCAAATACGAGAGTGGCACTTGACCTTTGAAGAGCTTGATTAACAAACAACAAAAAGGGATCCATATACACGTGGAGTTTGTCAGACGGCCAAGTGTGGACCCAGAGGAGTGCAGAAACAGCATAGATAACGGTCTCTGGGCTGGGGCTGTTACGCTCCGATATAACCACTTGAAGTTTCAGTTTCAAGATCGACTTTGACTTAGTGATTTTCATTTCACCGTCTGGATTGAACACTGATGGTGGATGAGCAGCTAACTCGTATGCCAACACATCGTCAAAGTTGATCTCCCGTGAAATTGCATGCAGACCAACGACACGTGCATGTATCAGTGTTGCTTCGTCACATCCATGGTCACAATAAGTTTGCCGAGTGGATCATAGAACCACACTGGCCAACCAGCCTTGAAGTTGGTCATTGTCCGTTGTCCAAGACTGACGGTACCATCCGCATTTACGTCGGGTTGAGCGATTTGTCCAGCAACAATGTTCATCAGTGCACCATCCGGGTGTGAGTCGCCATCTAAAGGATTAATACAGATGTCGAGCGTATTGCGTAGGCTTATACGACCGGCCTTATCTACCTTGATTCGACTTTCAGATTCAGAGCAACTCCCCCACTAGCATTCTGAGGGTGCGAAAGTTTTGTGGATATTTCTTTCCATTTAGCATTTTGTTAACACTTCCAAATGTTCCGGCTAGAATCTCTGCCATGCAGCTTCCAGCCATAATGATATATGTGGCGTGTGCATGTGCATGTCTCCGAGCAATAGGATAACGGAATTGAAATATGAGGGTTCGTGGAAGAGTATGTCTTTGGTAACTTTGTAGAGCTGCTGGTCAGCTGTGAATATCGATACGTCCTCACCAACAGCTCTGGGAAGCGACAGGCCCCTATCGATTACGGTTTTGATGGTATCGGGGTGAGCAGGGGGTCGGTCAACGACTGGTAGGAAAGCTACTTCGGTATGTGGTTGAGGGAGCATGCCGGCTTGGCGACACAGTCTAGTATTGTAGCCGTTGTATTCAGGACACTTCGATTCAGTATGTATGCAAATGCAAAATCATTCTCCACTGCTCGTTGTTTAGTGATTGCTTGGGAAGCTAGTAGTGATAGGGCAGGTACGTGGCGGACAGCTTGTTCTGGGGGCATCAGGGGTTTCTTGGGTCCAGTATACGCCTCTTGCTGCACATCATACTTAACCGGCTTGGAACGATCTTGCATAGGTTGTCATTTAATGGTTTTTCGCTTGGGAGCCACATCCCCATATTTGGACAACTCAGATATCAAGATTTTGTTCCGTCGCATAAGTACCCCTAATGCTACTTGGAGGTCTGTTATGTTCCCTATCAACATCATTGCTAGCGATTCTTTGTCGAATTTGGATGATATCTTTGACAAGAGCAAAGCAATGGTGTCGCCAACAGATTCACGCACTATAGTTCCTTGTCAATGTTCATGTGGTACATGTTTCTCTTTATTTTCAAGGCAAGACACTCATTGGTCACAGCCGATGCAACTCTGCCCACGCAATACTCTGGGTCATCATCAGTGTTTTCTATTAAGCCAGGAGATGACAGAATCAACACATTTTCGCCATAATAATCATTCTGTTTCTGAACAATGTTTTGCGGCACATGCACAAACCACCTTCGTCTACATACAGTGCAAAAAGTTCAACCGAGCTCCATGTTTTTGTAAGATAATGTAGCATTTTGCACACACTATTAAATGCTAGGTCTTCTGGTGATTTTCTGCCTGTACCACTACTGTATTGAACATTATGTGTTGATATGAAACTGGCTCGACATGACTCATGGCAACGCGCATCTGCAGCATGCAGATCTCCAACTGCACCCAGGACCCTTTCTCGCACTGTGTCTCCAAGTTTGTCATTTCTCTTATGACAAATATCAAGTATGAATTGTTTATATTCATGTCCATCTGCTGCCACATCACTTCTTATTAAGAATGCTCGTTTACGTCGTACCTTTGGTGTTTTTGGATCATGCTCTGACGCCAGATGACATACAGAGACATTCAGGCTGAAGAGGCAATGTTTTCGGAAGTCAAATCGATCAGTTACACTTGATCGCAACCGTTTGGGGGTACTCTCTTCATTGTCAACATTGCCACATGATAGTTTTCGGACATGAGCCAAATGTGCCTGAATATTAGTAGTAGATGTGTAAATGTGATACACATGACTTATGGACCTTAATGTAAAGATTGTCTGGTTCAGATTCCATCGGTGTCTCAAGCTCTACATGGTAGTTATCATTACGTTTTTTAACTACAGTTTATGACAGTATCAATGCGAGCCTTGTAACCATCCTGAAGCTTCTTCCGTTGACATCCATATAGTTCTTGGAATAGGCAGTTGTCATCTGAAGTGTCAATGATTCTTGAGTTCCGTCACCCGGTGTCTGGACTAAAGAACGAAATTTTGCACACCCTCCGGAAATTATGACCTTAGGTCATAAGTAACTCATATCAACCGTCAAAAAACATGTGTGTAACACATTTCCATCTGAACTCGAAATTTCTCCTGACTATGGGGTGGTTGATCGGCAGAGTCAGGAGAAACACTGAACCTTAAGGATCTACCAATGTAAATCCCTGATATAAGCCACTTTGTTAAATACTCATTTGGAACCTAAGCTATCTAAACTTTACTGATTCTCAAAAAATGAAAAATGGACAAGACCCTCTAAATCTAAGATATTTAGACCCTTGTACATCAAAGTCTAGATAGTGGATGACAAGCCCCTCGAAAAAGTATCGGAGGTCAGATATTTGCAGAGTCCCGTTCCCCCCTCACGTGTACATGTATGCTGAATGGTCTGCTGTGTACTAAACCGATAGTCAGTTTTAGAGAATCGTTTTCAATTTGAATCTGAATAATGAAATAATTGCTCCACAAAGATGGGTTCGTTTTAACTCCTGGATAAAGAACATACACAACAGTCAACAATTAGATTATAAAAGTACAATATTTTGTCATCTTATTCCAAGAACAGTTAACTGTTAAAAATGGCTTATGTCAGATGTTAAGTAGTAAATGCAAAACATTAATCAGAATGTCCATAAACATAACATCTAACAAAATCTCAACCATATTTATTAAAGACTTCCATCCATCAGCATTAATTGCTGCAATAACTATTGGTACTGTGGGGAGATTTTGTCCGAGACCCTAGTAAGTACCTTCATTCGCTTGTGATCAAGGACAATTCCAGTTTCATCCATGTTCCAAATTTTTGCGCCAAATTTATCAAACAGTTTGTGCTTAATCAGACTATTTGCTTCGAAGTATGACTTCACAACTTTTCGCTCCATACCCTGATGACGAACAGCTGCTGTTGATTCTGGTTTTCTTAACTTCAGAGCAGTGTGTCGTTTAAGAATTCCACACCACCACTTATTTAATGGCTTTTCACCTTTGAACTTCTCACCATACGTTTTCGCATACTGCCCAGCATACATCAAAAACTGTTTCTAGCCGAATCGTACACGCATGTCTATCCGGTTACGCGTATAGTTAACCAGTTTTCTAACTTGTTGGTAAGTGAACCTGGACCCGCACCACCGATTTGCATCAAGTGTTATCTTCCCATTCAGGTGTGTTTGAAGTGTTGCCCGTGGTACAGTAAATATGGTTTGGACTGCTCGCTGGCACATCTAGCCTGAGTTGACTGTCTGAACTGCTGCAACCATGTTAGTCTCATTCCAAAGCCTAGTGTGTATGGACTTTGAGTGTGAGTAGGAAGTGTTGTTCAGTTAACATCCCTAATATGTGACTTACATTCAGCCTATGAAACATATACCACACAGACATACATGATATGAGCTTACTATTAATCGTTCACAAGACATAATGTGATTACCTAATCGATTAATAACTTGAATATTACAATATTATTATAAGACATCCGTCTCACTTTATTGTGGACTTGTAATACATTAATTTCTTTCCTTTAGCTTATTATAGCCGATTATAGACATTTTAAAGTTTTAACATTTACTACATTACGGTCGTTCACTCTAGTGGTATTTTTAATTATCAAAAACAGACCCACACTCCCAAATAATTGACGTTAATCCAAACTTAACCATTACCAGCTTTAGGAATATACGATGGCCAGGTTTAGGTGAAATTGACTACATACACATTCTCGCATAGGACACAAAGAGATCATTTTCATCCCAAAAACCTATTTAAAAATATATTTTCTAAATGTGTTGAAATCTATAATTGAATTATTTGTGTTCTATAATATGCTATTTACTTAGTGGCAAGATTGAGAAAAGTTTAAAATTGAAACTTTTCGGTAGAAATGTGTTATTCACACCTCAATTTACCGCGCGTCCTAATTCAAATCATATTGGTGATGACATAGGATGCCACCTGTCGAAATAATAGTACCAGTAGATGGAACCCAAAAACATATCCATCTCATGCACACGAAGAAGAAATTTGCAATTTCTGGGCCACCAAAAGTGACCCGATTTAGGTGAAATGAGCCTAATAAAATGCACAAAACAGTATTGCCTATAAGTCGAAATTGAAGCTAACCAAATACATATCACTAGTAACATATTATAAACAAAGTACAGTTGTTCACATTTAGCTATCTGGCGTAATCAAGAATAAGTATATATACAATGTGATATATTACTAAAAAGAATGTGTTAAAAGCTTGACTAGAGTATATTGATCGCTCCACAGTTTAATAAAATTATCATCATATAATAATGGGTGCAGAGAATCTGCGGTACCATCATAGTAAAGGGTGGATGATGGGGTGGGGGTGGGGATTAACATGAGGATGAACTAGCTCTAACCAGAAAGAGCGTCATACACTATAGGAATAGATCGTAATATAATCAACAAAGGTCGGTTTTCATTTATCAAGAGTTTTCTGTCTTATGTAAAGTTTACTTCACTGGATGGCAAGAAAGTAAACACAACTGAGAGTAACCGTTAGAGTATTTTATTGTCGATAAAATGTAAATAAATAACATTAATGACGAACACTTTTCAATCAACCTAAATATGTACAAGACAAAATTGTGGCGATGAACATAAAATAATCATGTGAAAACATATACAAATTATATTTTAATATAGAATATTCCCTGCATATTGAATTAAATTACAGACCTGCTGTGGTCAAAATAAAGCAGAACTTTTAAACAAAGTAAACATTATTTTGTTCATACGAAACGCACATTCTCTACGTTGATAGATTCCGGCGGAGTACAGCATTAATTGGTCATTGTTACCGCTGACCGATTAATCGATGTGATGCTATTAGACTGTAAAATTGTCATAAACATTAGAGATGTTGTCATACGGAAACAGCCGAAACGTTAACATTACAGGCATAAGAATGACCCGTTATTTGCCTATCATAATAACCGCGCGTGAACATCAGAGATTTATCAAAGGGGCTGTAACCATGGTAACTGCGAGATATTCTAAGAGGCAATGAATACCCAAACCTTCTTCTTAAATGAATTGCACAAACTGAATGGTTATTTCTCCGTCCAGAGGAAAGGATGATGATGATTGGTGTTTTACGGCCACTTTTGTGCACGAGGTAGGCTAAATGGGCGAGCGACCTCCAAAGGTAATGAAGCGAAGTCAAGATGAAACACCCTTCAGATATGCCCACGCCGAAATTCGAACACGGGTGGTGCTAATCTGTGGTCCAACTCGCTACCAACCAGACCACGGAAGCACCACACCGAGAGGCAAGGAGAGCGGGACAATTATGACAAACGAAGCCTCCAAGATGTATATCTTGAACACTCCGCATGGAATATGGTGGTTCTTCGGCGGGAGGTAGAAATGAAAAACAAAATTTGTTTTTAAATGTAAGGTAAAAAGAGCAAAATGTCTTACAGAATGTATTACCAAGTCGTTGAAACATCATAGTCATTTCAACAACTGACCAACCACAAAATAAAACGAGTTACAGCTCAATGTATTCACCATAATCGCCGTCTTAACAGTAATCGATGCAACATGCCCAATATCGTTGATAGCGCCCAAGGTGATAATGACAATTTTACCATATTTAGAAATAAATACAATGACTTGTATAACAGTGTATGTTAAAATAGTCTAGTTATGAAAAACGTCCTAAATGAGTTGGATTGTAACATTTATTCGTCCTGTATCGTTGGAGCATGCAAATCACCACATCATTGTACCTTGGATGATGTCAGCAGCGCCATTCATAGGTTGAAACCTCATAAAGCAGATGGGGTTGAAGATGTTTCATCAGATTTACTAATCAATGGTTGTCATAAGTTATTTGTTCATTTGATTTGATTTTTCAATATTATGCTGCGACATGGTGTCTCTTCTTGAAATATGTTATTGTTAACTCTGGTTCCTATTCCGAAAAAAAACCAGGAAAATATCAGTAAATGACAGCAATAATTACAGGGCAATTGCTTTAGGAAGTGTTATTGGTAAAGTAATTGATAATATATTACTTGAGAAACATAGGTATGTACTAACTTCTTCTGATTTGCAGTATGGCTTTAAGGCTAAGCATTCTACCACCCATCATTGCACATTTGTACTACAGGAACTTTTAGACTATTATATCAGTAATAACTCATCTATGTTCCTTGATCCATCCATCCCGAACCTTTGATCGGGTGCAATATGTAAAACTATCCCGGCTGCTGAGAAAGCGTGGCGTGTGTCCACTTACGTGTCGTTTGCTAGCATTTATGTATACCAACCAGTCCCTCAAGGTCAACTGTATTGGCTATTATGTTCAATTCACAAAAAGCCACCTGCTACTGTATAACACCAATTATCAATATATTGACATGCCAACAATTTTTTTTTTTTTTTTTTTTTTACTTAAATGGAGAAACATTAAGGTCAGAAATACTTTTATTGGCTCTTATTTTTCAATTGAAAAAAACAAATCGCTTGTAAAAACTTTACTGATATTTGTGAGAACAAATTATTATCTAAATTTTGGGCTGTACACTGATAGTTCAATATAGCTTGCACATATTGGGCATCTTTATTTGGAATCTTTAAAAATTATGGCGTTTGAATTCACCCGATATAAATGAACAATATGATACTTGGAGAAAATGTGTTAGAAAAATATGGAATGTGTCACCTAGAACAGATTGCAGAATTTTGGGACATTTTATCGAAAGCAATGGTGTCCAATATGATCTGATGTCTAGATTCTTATCTTTTTATGATTCCATAAGTAAAAGTAATAATGGGTGTAGTCGTTTTTGTTCATTATTATGTAAATCATCAAGTTCTGCCGTTGCAGAAAATACAAGGATGTTATTGTTAAATTTTAATAAAATGGAGCTTTGTGAAATTGAAACTCCAATGTTGCAAAAATATTTTCATTGTAATGAAATCTGTAAAAACGAAGGTGATATGCTAAAAGAATTATGACTCATCAGGGTTATACGGCTTTTTATTGATTTCGATGTTAGAGAAATCCAGTTATTGATTGACTTGATCTCTACTGGCTAAACCATATCTAGATGGATGAATGATTGTTCTGTTCTTTTTCTCTCTTTTTCTGTATTTCTACTTAATTATTACTACTGAAAATAATTGTACAACATTGTATTTACTATGTTGTTACGAAATAAATTATATATATATATATATATATATATATATATATATATATAACTGATACATTTTGGTAAATATCAGTTCAATAAAGATCTAGAGAGTTGACCGATACCGGTAACTGATATTGTCTTGACTTATATATAAAAATCAGTAAGCTGAACCCAGAATGTCCGTTAGGTGTCGCGTTTGCCGAGTAAGATGACCAAGCGAACAATTTAACTAACGCCTAAGATTAATGAAACTAGAAGACATTTAAATGTCTTGTTACCGGTATGTAGAATTTCTATCCTTTTGATGAGAGTCTGTTGATGCACAATAATACAGTCAGAATCCGCTAATCCGACAAGGTTTGTCGCATGATAATATGTCGGATAAACGAGAATGACGGAATGTCGAGTCTGTGACATACCTAGTCTCTCTCACACATTTTTAAATCATAAAGATATACCTCCATATTTAAACCAATATTCAATAACAGTGCGCAAGATCGGAATAGCATTTGAAGCCATTGATCATTTTGATGTTTGTTAATTACAGACATTATCACTTTGTCCATCAGATTAACTCATGATCTGTTCATTGGAAAGATCACACATTTGTGTTTGTAATTGACCATGAATGATTATGATTGGCTATTAGATAGCCACAGGCAATGGAAGCATCGCGTGTTGGTGTGTATGGTCACGGACGATTATAATTGGTTACGATATAACAATTATAGCGGGTGGGCTGGTTAATGAGCCATTACTGACAACATGTCGGTGTGTCTTTCATGACTGAACCAGCGGAAATATTTGGCAACATTTTCGTGTTGTCGGATTATCGAGGTTATTTTACATTGAAATGTCACATTCTGTTGCCGAAAAGAAGTGTCGGAGTCGGAACGCGGAACCAGATTTTATCGGATTAAAGAGTCATTTATAATGGAGCTAAATCCGTCAGAAGCAATAATGTGTCGGATGGTGGATTTGTTGGATAAACAATGTCCGGATTAATGGATTCTGACTGTATGTTATTGCTACAATAATTAATTATTACAAAATTAAACTTATTATGGATTTGTTGTTGCTTCGTAAAAATATAATTAGGTCTATTCCACACAATTCACTTAAAATTTCTCATGAATTCGTTTATATTATTTTAAGGGTGTGTATGTGTGTGTGTGTGTGTGTGTGTGTGTGTGTGTGCGCGCGTGTGTGTGTCTGGGTGTGTGTCTGGGTGTGTGCGTGTGTGTGTTATATAAGCAGTGCTTCAAGGATTCACCGTTTCAAGATTCTACGCGCGTGCCTTTAAGTGTCATTGAAATGACGTAATATGATTTTTGAATGTTGAAACAATCAATTTGAATTGAATTGACTTTTTTAAATAAACGTCTTTAAATATACCTTTGAAATTCCCTCAGAAATTCTCCACCAGGTAGCGGCTTATCACTTGTTACTAGGATTTCAAATATCACTAAACTTATCCTCATTCCGCATATTAAGATGTGTAGTAGAGGAATGTTTACACATGTTTTGTCTAATAATGTATTAGATCACATTAATTACTACTAGGTACAATACGTCTTTGTTTCGCAATTCGTTATATCTACCAGCTGAAGGAAGCGGTCCGGCAACAGGTACCCCCCCCCAAAAAAAACAAAAAAAAAAACAATCATACAATTACAGAATGTTTTACGTCAGTCCTCGATTTCTTTTCTGAATTGATAGCAGGGCGCCTCCGTGATCTAATTGGTAGCGGACTGGATCACAGATCACTACCACCTGAGTTCGAATCTCGGCGTGGGCATATCTGAAGGGTGTTTCATCTTTGACTTCGCTTCATTACCTTTGGAGGTCGCTCGGCCCATTTGGCCTACCATGTGCACAAAAGTGGCCATAAAAAAGCCCAAACATCATTTTCTGAATTGATTGTTCCAATGTCTCAGATCGGTACAACAAAACTGGAGTATTTACTTTATCAGATGATACTAAACGCAAATGAACTGGTATAACATCATTACATGCTTACCTTTGGAGGTCGCTCGGCCCATTTAGCCTATCATGTGCACAAAAGTGGCCGTAAAACATCAATCATCATTTATCATTACATGCAATCACACTAACGTTGGATATTTCGTTCAGCTACCACGGCCTTGTTTACTTATCGGACAAACGTTTTGAGAGGATGCTGTCCAGTTTGACGAAAACTAATTTTTGTGAATCACGATAGTCTACATGTTATCACTAAACATAAACAGCTTTGGTTTGGATGAAGAATTATATTATACTTCCATACCACAAGTTTCCCAAGTTGTAGAACGACTTGGGGCCAATATACAGCTCCATTGACTCTCTCAAGATATTCAAGAGAGAACTCCGCACCTACTTCCTGGACAAATACATGGCTAATGTTAAGTGCAGCAACCGGATGTGTAGATAATGCTTCCCGGGACTATTTATTTAAATTGTTTGGTACGTAAATCTTCATATTTCCAAACCTGATGATTAGATAGACATGGTGCTGGCGTGAAAAATTGCAAATGGACTACACTGAGACTGTGTATTGGTGTTGATGTTTCTCCTGTGCATGCCGTGTTTCACTCCAGAAATAATGTTATTGTTTAAGTGTTATAGGGTGTTGCTGGAAGACGGTCATCATCATTGGCCAAGCAACATCTTGCAACATATACTATGCTCAGTAGTGCCACTTTATATGTAAATATGAATTTATACCTGTATATATTGTGAATAAACTTGATTGATATTATGATTTTGACCGATTATGGTAAGCTAGTATTTACTGGCCATGCAGATATTCAAGCTTGATTCGATGCATTTTATCATTATGTGTCTTTGACGCCCCCCCCCCAAACCCGTTGATAAATACATTGTCATTGTCCAGATTCAATCCCGTTTATTAAAAAATTTCCGTAGAGTGATGGGCTATATTTGTTATTTAATATATATCATTATCCCCACAACACATGCAAATAAAACCATTTTCAATAACAAAGCAGTTTATATTTATATTGCATTTACATAACGATACGGTCTATACATGATAAAATAATCTTAAGTGGCGGTGAATATGATATTGGTTGGGACAATGATTTTTTTTAAAGTAAGTAAGCTTAGTTCGAACTATACACATATTTCAAACAATATACAATTAACAAGTTCATATGTTCTATGTATGTCCGAGGCAAACAGCAAGACATGAGTCTGTAATCTCAGCATATTTTAATATACTGTACATCAATAATCATAATACATAGTTACTGAGATCAGTGTTAGTTCTAGCTCATGTTAGTACCCTATTACCGTTGACATATAAAGCTTTTTGTCATTAAGTGTGTACCATGAGCTACGACACAGGGATCATTGCGACATTGAGACGTATAATGTCTATGAGACGTATAATGTCTATGGATATCACAGTTCCTGGTAAATAGTGAACATAGAGGTGATGCCAAATTATTTAGGTAGTAATTATGAATATCAATAGTTTAAATTTGTATATATCGTTATTTTTTAATATTTTACTCGTGTGAAAATGGCATTGTGTGTTCATTGTAGCTGGTCTTGTGTAGACTTCGAATGGTTTTCGTGTGTAAAACTTCAATCTTATGGTGTCGTTTATATGTTGAACCCCAAAGCATTATTCCATAAGATAGATAAGGGTGTATCATGCTATAATATATAGTCGTTAATAAGTAGATAATGTATTTTTCAAACTTTTTAGAATATAATTACCACTTGAAATTGTTCCTTTACATAAATCGATATGTTCTTTCCATTCTAGGTGTTCATCAATTATAATATCTAGGAATTTCGTTTTCAAACCAAAACTATATCTTCTTCGTTGATCAATAATTTATAAATTTTTTTCATTTAGCTCCATGTTTCTTAATAATATATAGTTCGTTTTATTAGCATCTTACAACACATGAAAATACATTTATTATTCTAAATACTTAGTTATATAGGCTGAAGACCCAAGTAGACCTCCACAACAGTAAGTTTCAAAGTCCGCGTGGAACACGGAGTTTATAGATTGTTTAATTTAATCTGTTGTAACCCGGAGTAGTGAATAGTGGAGTTAACTTAGTAGAATATTCTCGAAAATATAATTGTATCAGTCATTTCAATTCTACAAAAAGTATATTGGGTCTCGTATTCATTTCAAAATGTGATTAATACCATTTTAATATACAATGAATAGCTGTGTCTAGACTTCAGTCATACAACGATTGTATATATACAATAATGAAAAGTACAGAGATCAGGGACGCGGCCGGCTCGGCCGTCCGTCCGTCCCGGATCTCGGCCTTAGTTAAGTTTTGTCTTTCAAAACTCCGAACTCATGTGGTCTCGAATCTACTTTATTCCTCTACTCGAAACTCTACAAAAACTATACACTTCTCGAAGCTATACACTTCTCGAAACTATACACTTCAGAACCACCACCAGAACCACCACTCCTTCCTTCCACTCCCCAAAATCTACAAAAATCCAGATATTTATAGGGAATTGTCCCCTCAGCACCGTCAGGGTTGTTGTCTGATAGACCCGGATAGTCACCTGGTCCAATCAGCGCCGACTTGGCTGAGTCAAGAACAATCCCCCACTAAAACTCCTCCCACACATTCTAACAGGTATATAAAGGGGAAATTCTCCCCCCCCCAGCACAATCAGCGTGTTGTCCAGTGGAGATATGGTGTAGTAGATAATATGAATCCAGGAAACAAAAGTCACGAAAAAGTCATAGAAAAAAGTCATAGGATTAAAAGTCATAGGAAAAAAAACCAGGACAATGTTAGCACCGTTTCTACATCTTCAATAAAAAGGTTAACTGTCGATTTCTCACTTTTTAAAGGTTAATATGTTAGCACCATTTCTGCGTCTTTCTTTTTTGTTTGATTATCTTATTGAACAAAATGTGATTTTTTTCACATACATGTAATACCATCATATATAAATAGTGTTGTCAACATGTAAAAGTCACGTATTGCCAATTAATAACCGATTTAAAATATTTTCTGTTTGATTACTTTAATTGTTTATGGTATTTAAATAAATTGTAACAGATTTGAATATTTTTGTTTGATTACTTGACTTTCTTTCCTAACCAAAATGGTGACTTTTTTCTGTCACTTTTTTCTTGTTTCACTTTACCTTACCGACCACCATAAATTAATTGTGACTTTTTTCTTGTGACTTTTTTTATCTAGCTAAACTTGTGACTTTTTTTCCGGGACTTTTTTCCTGTGACTTTATTACCGGCCACCGATAATATACATAACGGTAAAACTGTTAAAAATAGAGTACCTTTGACCAGCAGCTTATACGAAGTCCGTTTATACTTCTATACACCTAAATATTTGTTACTAGATACAAAAGTCAGATATAGTGGGTACAAACAAACCAGTCATCGAATTTGGATTGAAACAGATACACTTTTTCTTATTAAAAGGTAATGCCATTTGTAGCAGTAAAGTCAGTACATATATCAAGCAGTTCCTGTCGAGCTGAAGGAGATATGTTACAAATGTCATCTGGAAACAGTAAATGATTTACCATTATATCAGTCACAGTACAACCGATATAATGCTGGTTTGGGTTGTACAAATTGGCAAAATTGGCTTCCCCAACCTAAAAAGAAACGTTGTTTACGGTGTTAAAATATGAGAAGACGACGGACCAAGACGATAATAATATTACGTTCAATACGTTTTAAACCATAAAGATAAATAGTTGTGTATGAATATGGTATTAAACAATATTGATAATAAATCCTTAACCTCGGTGCTCACTTTGAACGAGGCGGGACGTGCACTTTTGCAAATTATACGTTTGTTAGTTGCACACCCCACATCCGATGTAGAGAACTGGTGTTCAATTGGTAATATCATTCTATCACACCATATCTATGTTAAACGAAATTACTATCGGTATAATTCGTCTTACTGACTTCTTTCCACAAATGGCATTACCCCATTCCGCAGCAAGGAGCCGATTGGATGAAACATCCGTTGCCGCCACCATATTCATTGGGTTTACCGAACCGTAAAGTTTGTTTAGGCCGAGGACTAGCGGAATTCACGCCGCTACAGATAGTTGCAAATGTAGGCGTATAATTAGTCTGCCAAAGCGAAAAGCCATCCCTTAAATCTGGTTACGATATCTTCACATAGCCATTCCACCCAGCTATATACAGAGTCAAATTAGCTTTGTTTATCACAGCAGGAAACAGATGGTGACTAGGGCCGCATAAAGTCTGCAGGCGTGTGTATACTGAGGAAAAAAACAAGAACGATAACATATTTTATAATAAAAGACAGAAATCCCCAAAAGATAACTTGCTGCCAACAATGGTTGATATTAATGATAACTCTTATATTTCTATCATATCATCAAGGCGTATCATGTCCTGGTTTATTATTTTTTGGTGAACTCTAACCGAAACTTGTTATGACTTTTTTTCTTCATTACTATCAATTCTTCAGTCCAGCCTCTTTCTCGCTATTATGGTGATTTCCGACTGTCACGGACATAGAACTGTCAATCATCATCATCCGGGGCCAGTGGGAAGACAGCAATTACGCTACACTGGTCCTCTAATTTACATTCTCTTGGCAATTTATTATTATTGTGTTACATTTGATGTTATATATATATATATATATATATATATATACATGTAAATTAGAAATAAATTCATTTGTCATTTGTCATATATTTTGAACGGGATTTTTTTTCTAAAAAAATGAAATTAATATTTTATTAAATCAGTTCACAAAGACGTTCAGGCCGTAAACATTGGGAGCCCTGGAGAAATATTCCCAAATGTGCTCCGTAGCTCAAAGGCCGGCCTTAATGGTTAATGATGATGATGGCGATTGATGTTTTACGGCCACTTTTGTGCACTTGGTAGGCTAAATCGGCCTAGGGACCTTCAACGGTAATGAAGCGAAATCAAAGATGAAACAACCTTCAGATATGCACACGCCGAGATTCGAACACGGGTGGTAGTGATCTGTGGTCCAACACGCTACCGTTAGATCACAGAGGTGCCCCCGGCCTTGTTAATAGACTTGAACATATGTTTCCAAAATAGATACATATCTAGCACAACTTAATTAACCAGTCAACAACGCAACTACAGCACATACAGAGAGAGAAAAATCGACACTGGATTTTACAGTTAGGCCTATAGGGGAGTACATCAATCGGTCTGTGGGAACATCGGGTTGTCGATCAGAACAATGGAATATCGAGCGATGGCCCAGCATTGTCATGATAGTGTCAGTGATTTCAACCAATTCGAATTTGTAACTTAGATAAACTGTACCTGTTATGGTGACTGTAGAATAGCAAATAATTATTTAAAAAATACACTTTGCCAAAACATTTAAAGAAAGAAAAAACTAATTACGAAAGAGAACTTTAAAAGCCGAAGATTGCCGATCTCTGTAAAGAAAACCACCGAATATAAATAATTTATAGCTTCGTCTTTGCCTAAGGTAAAAAAAATGACCTTCTGCCAGAGAAAATCTGGTGGTCTGGTTACCACGGAAATGACGTCACGCGGACTTTGCTTCAAAATTGTACTGATTGTGTTGGCGTGTGTTCTTATCAGCAGTCATGTTTTAGCACATATATTTGACCGCATTATCGGCGTGAATACATCCATAATTATATTCCCGATGAGCCAACGTCCCGAGGCTGATAGATCTACACACTGCTTTATGAATCGTTTATTTGGCGCAACGTTACGACTGTGTCTATGAGTATGACTATGGCTTGGAGGTACGAATGAGTTATTTTTTCTTAAATTATTAGCCGATCATTTAATAGTTGTCGTTCTATGACGATCGTGCAATGCATTTTTTGCCGTTGATTTCCGACGTTTCTCCTCCATCAATGCGCACAAACGATGTATTAACATCGCTCGCGTCAGGCCGGGGATAATTCGGCTCAATAACAACTCGTTCCGAACAGCTCTTCTATGGGTCGAGTCGACGAGTGGGGTAGCATTTGAAATATTTAGCTTGTTGGTTAATTCAAAGCATTCAAACCGTCGACCCCAACGTGTCAGTACGCTGCAGTAGAAGGCTACCTCCAACTATTGTAGAAAATAATACTAAAGGACAAATACATTGAGAATAAATCAATAATACAACAGAAAATAAACAGGATTTGCCATTTGGCCTTTTATCTTTTGGGGTCATGTTTTCAGCAAGAGTTGCTAAATATGTTAATAATCCATGCACGACTAGCATGGCTTCTCAGACACTGTGTCTACATGTTTATTGGTTTATAAGTGCAATAAACAAACACAATACTAATAATACAAACAAAAGAAAGCAGCTAGGGTTAGAACTAGAAGGCTTCTACCATACACAGTAATGACCTTGGTTAGTGGGTATTTACCCAAAGGATAGATATGAGAATATGGTTCTGCTAGTAGTTTGGTAATAGGTACAAATGTTTTCTAATATGAAACCAAGACCCCCGATGTTGAATACTATTTTTATCTCAATAATTAAAACTCATGCTGGTCATATTCCAGTATGATGTTCTCTCGATAACCAACAAATTAAAACCTAAATCTAGTTTTAGTCACAATGATATTTTTACTAAATTACTCAAACATACAATAGGTAACATTATCCAACCAGTCAGATATATAATTAACGGATCTTCTGACACTGGTATAGTTCCTAATGAAATGAAAATTGCTAAGTTATTGCAATTTATAAATCATCAGATCCAGGTCTCCTGAAAAATTGTAGACCTCTAACTCTTCTTACAGCTTTCTCTAAATCGATCAAAATATTAACAGGTTCTTATCATTTTTAAATTCAAATAATACTCTGTTTAAGCATCAATATGGATTCTGATCTAAACACTACTGTTCATCCAATAATAGACCTACACAAACATTAAACTAATACTACTGATCAACTGAATCCTAAATTTATATTAGCCATCTTTTGTGACCCATCCAAGGCCTTTGATGTTATCAACCGTGATAATCTCCTACAAATTAAATTCTTATGGAATACGTGGAGTAGTGAATCAGTGGTTTCAAAGTTATTTGTCTGATAGTTATCAGTTTGTTGAATTAGGAAATGTTTATTCTTCACAATTACATATTGGATGCAGAATACCCCAAGGCTATATTCTTGGACCATAATTATTATGTGAATGACATATACAATCCATGTAATGGAAATATTATATCATTTGTATAAATTTATTGTTATTAGGCCTAATCATAAGCATTTTGAATTAACTGAACATAATATATACATAGACAATATACTCCTGAAAAGAACCGCCTCTATGACCCCACGGATACAGTGTGTGATTATTTACTTATGATGATGCTCTGCGTGAGCTCAGAGTTTGAATCCCAGCTGTGGCACTCTAATAGGAGTTTTTAATCCAACCAGGCAACTGGCAAGGTTTTCTCCAAGAAATAGAATATGTCATATATTGTAAATTCTAAATTCATTTAGAATTATAACCCGTTGTGAAGCAGTACATTACAGACCATATGGGTCTCCCTCATTTAAGGTAGCCAAGCCAGGTAAAATAACTGCCATTTTGGCCATTATAAGAATAGGTAATGACTGTGATGAAAAGGCTGATAAACTTTTGGAGTTTACATTGACGAACATCTAACATGGAAATACCATATCGCTCATGTTAATACAAAAGTTTCGAGATCACTATTTTTTATCAAGCAAGTGAAGAACATCTTACCTACAGATAACATACAAATATTATATTTGGCATTAATACATTCCCACTATTCCTATAGTTTACTTGCTTGGGGAAATACTAGTAAAGCAGCATTAAACCACTCCATAATCCTTCAGAAATGGGCATTGTGTAATATTAATAATTCTAATTACAATGAACACACAGATCCACTTTTTAAAGTTTCTTGAATCTTAAAAATGAATGACTTGTATGAATATCAAGGTTTGTTGTTCATATTTGATTACATAACATATAAACTTCCACTATCATTTGCTAGTACTTTTCAATTCAATCGATATAATCTTGGTTTGTTTATGTATGACAAGATAATCTGATATGATAGTTTGATACACATTATTGGATGTCCACTGCAATTTGTATGAAGTCCAAACTGCCTCCATTTGCACTTTCAAAATATTTGGAATAAACAGTCAATATCGCTTATGACTGTCAACAATTATCTTGTTCCCAATTCAAATACCAAATTAAAATCAAATACATATTTTTAAATACTAGCAAAACCACATCCGATGCACAAATGAAAAATACTCAGATTATTACCGGGTATTATGATATTCACTCTGTCTTGATATCAATGCCAATTATTATAATTTTTACATTCTATTACAATGGCTGCCTTGTCCCGGTTTTGTTTATGTGAACTATAACCGATGTTTATTATGAAGTTTTCACGAATTACTATCAATTCCTCAGTCCAGGTTCTTTCTCACTATTACGGAGGTTTCTGACTGATACATACACAGAGCTATTCATCATCATTCAGGGGCCAGAGCGGAAGACATCAGTTACACTACACTGGTCCCCCAATAATTGTTTTTGGTATTTAATTATTATTGCTGTACAATTATAACATAATTGTATATACATCTCAATTGTCATATACCCACATAAACTGCTTAATATGGCCCAGTGATTAATATATGTCAGCTTGAAATATATACTGTATATACTCGTCTCTAAGTCGACCCGGCAGATAAGTCAAGAATTTTTTTTGACCCTGTAATTCTTTCCTGGGGCATATGCTCACTGTATAAGTCGAGGTCAAGTATTGGCTTAAAATCCCTCAAAATCCGAATCATTGTCGTCATTCGCCAAAAAGCTGACTCAGTCGTTTCAAACTCATGATGTCAGCAAGTGCGTGGTAAATATATCAATATGAATATCAGTTTCTTCACTGGCAGCGACACACACACACACATTGATTTCGCTTTGATGTTATAACTAATATAAATAAACAAACTTGTCACACCAAACATGCCTGATTGTAGACTCCCTTCAACTGGCAAGGGTTATTAATTAATTATTTCACAGCATGTGGTGAGCAAGGTTTGCAATGCAAACAGTGATTTCTATATTATCGCTAATCATCTGGAAGTACTGGTAGTTAACAGCACATGACTATCAAGCATTATTACATAAAGACCGGCATGTTTGTGAGATCCAAATAACAGTTTGGTGAAAATGAATCTTAATTTATTGACTAAGACTAGTAGGCAGAGATGTGGCAATTTTGTTCCAACCATGGCTCACACAAACACACCTGATTGTAAATTCAATTGGCAAGTGTTATTAATTCATTGTTTCACAGCTCATCTGGAGGTACTAGTAGGCAACAGCACATGACTACCCAAAAATCGACTTATACACGAGTATATACATATATTTGTTTGATGCATATTAGAAAAGATAACTAATGCAAATGAGAGTATGTATATATAGTCATTCATAGGCTTTATACAAAGGTTCTGAAATCTTTACAAATAGTTGACATGAAATTTATGTCTAATGAATACATATCTGTCTCCCCAGGGCTGTACCATAAGCTTAATGCATAGATAATACATGAAAAACAAATTCCCTGGTCATCTTTGAGAATGTAGGGTGGTGTTACGGAATCCACTTACTAGGAAACGCATCAGAATAGTTGCATTACAAAATTTTATGCTATACCACTTTTTTTCACAGGCTGATCCAGTAACATAGAGGCTAGATCACAGCACTTCAAACCTCCAGGTTATTGGTGCAAAGCTGACTTGTGTCTATTTTTGTGTGGAGTATTTCCCTCACTTACTACTTAATTCAAACATAGCTCATGTTCAGTAAACCGTGGTAACACGGGCACAACCACCACCATAATTGTTAGTCATGATCCTGACTATTTAATGTCTCATTGCTACTGAGGCACTGAAGATTTGGTCTCTTGATTGGCATATAGTCATCTTGATTACATCAGTATTTAGTAGAATCAATTCTATGAATTATGAAGCTGGGTGGATGCACACCCTGAAGTCATAATCCCCAGCAATAGTAAACATCCTCTCAGTGATCTCAAATGTTACATTTTAATTATATTGCACACTAATCATCATAGCAATAATTATTGACATAGTAATAATTATTAACCTGGTTGATTTTTTTTGAAGAATATTGCTGGCACAATTTTGTAGTACACCAAAAACATTCATACTTTTTAGCAATTATTTTATGAGAAATGTTTATTGGTGATAAAATATGAACAGAGAATTAATCATGAATTACCGGTGTCACCGATTTTTTACAGTTTGTATTGTTGTTTTACATCACTTATAGGCGTCATTTTTTCGGTGGCAACCAGTCATCGGTAAGGTACATCCGGTATGTAGTAGCTTATATTGTGAGGTTACGATCATTCAAGATATTGGTGACCATAATTGGCATCTTTGTGTTGTATTCATTTATACAGCATCTTAGATTCAGCAGCCTCAGTTGGGTGAGTACCTCTGCATATGAATAGTTAACCTCAGTAAGATTATGTATTAATATTTTATATTATGAATATTCCCATGGAACTCTCTTCTGTGTTATTGTTGCAGGTGGAAATTGCCAGTCCATTTTCTCCATGTAGATCATTACATTATTACTGAAAATTTTCTGTTGTATGAGTGTGTGTGTTTGTGACTGTGTGTGTGTGTGTTTACATATTAATGAGTTTATCATGAGTTAACACTTCGTTACTGTTTTCTAAACATGTTTCTGGTTCTTGTTAAATAATTCTTAGTTAACAATAAAATTCTAGCCATTTTATATTGACAATGTTCAGTAGTGATCTTTAGTAACATTTGGACTTGTAATAGGAATCACTTGATTTAGAATTGGAACTGATAAATTTTAGATGGAATATGAATTGGTAACACTTGAAATTCTAGGAACGAATTGACCTCATGTCCGGGTAGTATGATAGATACCACCGAGTAATATCTCAGTAGTATTATTAGAAGAGATAATACAACTACTGACTATAGGCTGATTATTCTTATCGTATTTTTTGCCTTATTAAAATTCACCTTGATGTTCGATTCTCAGTTGAATGGCATTGCTCAGCCACCTAACTGTTATACGGAACTAATCTGGTTATTAACTCCTCCAGGATTTTGAAGATGATGATTCCCTAGGACACGTCCGTAATTCAGGCCTAAAGCATGACAAATGGATAGTCGTAACGACTATTCATCATCCAACCGATCATGTTAAAGCGCTGAACCTTCTACAAGGATGGAAGCTCATTGTTGTTGGTGATAGGAAGACACCGAGTAACTGGGAGTAAGTCAAAAGCTGATGGCTGATGGGTTATTATAAATATGTAATAGTAACATTAATGGGTTATTTTACCCAGATAAGAGATGTAATAGTGTGACTGGAATGTGTAATTTAAGAGAGAGGAAGAATTAGATCTGTGAATGGTGAACTAGATAAGAAAGGTGAAACATATTGCCAAAATGTACTCTTTACTTAGCCATTGTGAGCTTTGGATTTAAATCATGCCCACTTCTTTCATCCTACATGTTAAAAGAGGTAACTAAAAGGAGTTTAAATTGATTAACCTTGATCAAGGTGTCTTTAAACCTCATTCACTGACTCCGTAACTGTACCGTTTGATTTCTCAACGTTACTTCAACATGCAGGAGTATCTAGACTGGGTAGGCATTATTGATCTCACTCACATAATTAAGCAATTAATTGGTATATTTCACTAATACTAAACACTGATAAATGATGCGTTGAAAATTTTCATTTTCAGTTAGTTTATTAATGAAGTATTTCCTCACCATGAATCGTAACTTTATTTCACTTGTAAATAGGCAGTGATCAGACACATAGCATAGTGATAAGTGTTTAGTTTTCCATGCTATTTTTCCTAATGATTATTTCATTTGTTTCAGCTTAAAGGGAGCCATATATCTCTCTCCTGCTGCACAGAAGAAGCTTGGTTATAAAGTCCATCCATTGTTGCCATATGATACTTATACCAGAAAAACAATAGGCTATCTGTATGCCATAGAGGTATGTAATAAGTTAATATCAATTGTATGTAGTTAAAGTAGCCTGGAGTAATGTGACACACAGATATATATATATATATATAATAATGAGTAGAGTAGAGTCTTAACTCTGAGCTACCTCATGTTGTCTATTTAAAAAGATTGTAATCGTTTTTTTGAATACATTTGTGAAGTATTCATTACAACAAAATGAATATGGCATGCATTGAATAAAAGAAATAAATTTTGGTATTTATACTATTATACATTCACATCACCAGATCATAATCGTAGAAGAATGTAGATGTTGGTAATAGATATTGTGTTTAAAATCAGAATCTGATAATAAATAGATTTTAGTCATAGACAGACTCTATGTCCAGATAGCACGTACATAATGACTTCAGTTTTAATATGTGCAATGATGAATAACTCGAACACGGATCTTAAATCTAAATTTGCCACCAGCTTTAATTTCTAGAAAAGAATAAACCAGTCTTTCTCTGTTTTAAAGATGTGCTAAAGACTGAATTATTTCTTCTTTGTTGTGGTAGGTCAGATATTTATGCTAAATGTCAGCAATTACTGAATGGGGTTTTGTATTATTCGGGATGTACATAACAGTTCAATTTTTCACTTTGACTAAAATGGAATTATGTGCCGACTGGTTATTAGAGCTCTTTTAACTTTTTCAGCACGGTGCTCAGTACATCTATGAGACAGATGATGATAATGTACCAGTAATTGGCCCTGATGCATTCCAGCTTTCTGTTGGTTACACTGAAGCTCTGATTGTTAGCACGAGCAATCTGACATACAACCATCACAAACACTTTGGTCAGTCAACAACGTGGCCAAGAGGATACGCTCTGGAGTATATTAGTTTACCCGACAGCAGAGATTACATCCTTTGTGAAACACATGTCCCATCCATACAACAAAGTGTAAACGACGGAGACCCAGACTTAGATGCCATATTCAGACTTACGAGAATCCATGGCAAGGCGGAAATAAACTTGAAATTTGACGTGGGAGCACCTCCAGTTATTCTGCCAAAGGGAACTTTTAGCCCACTGAACTCTCAGAATACATTGTTCACTGCCAAAGCTTTCTGGGCAATGATTCTGCCAACGACAGTTACTGATCGCGAGACAGATATCTACAGATCGTATTGGGCGGAGCGTTTACTGTGGTTGCTAGGTGACCATGTTGGATACTTTCCACCCTTCAGTTATCATAAGAGAAACCTGCACTCATTTCTAATGGATGCAAAAGATGAAATGAGTCTTTATCAAAACACTGGTCATCTTTTGCGCTTCCTGCGTGGATGGTCATGTGATGCCATATTCTTCTTTGACTGTGCCAGTAAGCTGGCCCATGATATGGTCAGATATGGATTCTGGCTGAAACGGGATGCTGAACTGGTTGATGCCTGGATCACAGATCTCGCCACCATTGGTTATGCCCCACCAGCAATGAAAGTCAGGGATATGTGCAACGATGATAAGAAAAAGACAGTGATCTTCTATCCAGACGAGCAGAATACTACTTTCCCTCACTCATCAGACTTGCTACTAACACCGGATCTAACCAACCATGCTGCCATCAAAGAGCTGTTAGTGAGCAGATGTCAGTTTGCTCATGAAATACACTACGACCACATACTGAATACAGCTGCCAAGCACGAAACTGTCCTATTGGTCGTTGGTATTAGAGACACAGATGTTGTGCCCTTAATAGAGGCTGTGCACAGACCCCACTTCCCCCACATTCTTTACTGCAGTGGAAAAAACCTCAATCCAAAGTTTTTTCATGCATGGAAACTTTCATATGTCGTGACAAACCAAGAAGAAACAACAGCAACCGCATGCATGCTGGTCGCCATGGCAATGCACCATCACATTGATGGTTATCTCTACATATCTGATCATACGTGGATTGGACACGGTCTAACTACCCTGCCAATGAAGTTTCCTAACTTAATGTGGAATACGGGCGAAGTGGATATCTACAAACCACAAATGGAAGCATCGTGTCAGCAGAAGTCAATTGACTGCATGGGAATATCAAAGAATTTAATACAGCAGTTCATCTCGGAGGTAGCATCTCTTCCCGGTGAGACAAAGTTCAAATCTGAACTACGCCAGTGTCTGGTAAAGATGGCTTCTGATCCCCAGTTTGTTACTAAGGCGAAGCTGTTATGGTTGACAGACTATACGTTTTATCTGCCAGCTCGCATGTACAGTACGTTGGCATCAGTTAACAGACTGTTTAGTAGCAGCAGAATAAAGCAAAAATATGATTTCCTAGCACCAATGCTGGTAGAATGTTTGGAACTGACTACAGAATATCTGAAGTACGCGGATGTTAAAGATTTGGAATCAAGCTCGCCACCGCATTATTTATTGCCCTTTAATTATAGAGATGTACTCCAAGGTAAAGAGACGGAGTACAAATCATACTTCTGTCGGTACTTTAAGGAGCTTATCCATGTTTAATGACAAACCAGAAGGTACTTCTGATGGATATATTTGTCAGCTTCTCTGTGATCAACTGTTTTGTGTCTACGATAATTCAGCGATTTATTTTGGGTTTCCGTAGCACACATTCTTTGGATCCAATGTCCCAACTCGTCGTTCATTCTGTCTTGTTTCAGCAGCTATTGTGTGCTGTTTTATGCCCATATTTGTACAGAGAATCATATTTGTAACACAATCAGAGTAAATGCATTTAATTTTAAATGCGTGCCAAATGGCAGTTACTTTTGCTGATAGACACAGGATATCCTAAACCTGTGTTTGTTGTAGTTAAAAGCTATTTGGTAACTGTGACATTATGGCACATTGAAATGAAGTTTACCAGAATGATTAATTTTTATGTAGTGTTTAATGAAGACAGACTTGAAAGTCCATGTTAGTTTGGTGTCTACCTGTATGTTGTAAGTCGTGATATTGACAGTGTCCCATTGATACACAAGCCTTCAGTGTATCTATACATGTGAACAAAGGAATAATTGTTTTATGCATTATTAAAATAAAGTTTTTAACTAATCATGAAAAAAGTGCTCATTCATGTTATCAGCTAATTTTATGCTGCTTGACGAGTTAAAACGATCATGCCAATAAGATCTGGCAAGTAAATGTCATTACTGACTAAATATTTATTGCTTTGATGTAATGTAAACATTGAAATAAGTAATTCCAGAAATATTACTCTCACTAATTTAGTCTCTGAAATTAGTTTACAAACATTAATATTTATATATCTGAGCATATAAAAATCTCACAGTCATCTTAATATATCTAATGGCACTACATACTTCAATAAGTAGATTTTAATTTTCATTCACTTTCCACACAAAACTGAATTCATTTATACACTGTACTTTATTTACACATTGAAAAGTCCATAACAGAATATTTGAGCTTGGCAAGACACATCTATAATGCACCAACAGCAGTAGATAAAGACGAGCTAGTAAACAATAAGCCAATGGTTATCTTGATTCAGAACTGTTCTATAACTATTTTATCTGGTTACAGTCGTATACTGTATGTTGAACTTGCAATTGTCTCATTTCGGCCATTTTTTAAACCGATACCCGAATATGATGCGATTCAGGTAAGGAAGGATATTATTACACACAGAATTAAAGATGAAATGAAGATGTCTGTGTTCGTGCAGAGTCAGAAAAATCCTTATGAGGGTATTCCGTGTTAAATGGACGAATATTCCAGAATAAAATAACAATATTTTAGACGGATTTAATACCAGAATATCTAAAAAAAGATAGAAATCTGTGAACCAGACCAATGCATGAGATTTTGGCAGCTGAACGTAAATTGATGTGTTACAGAAGCAAATTATTTATTATGGGTAAATGCTAATTTCAATAGATATTCCAGGATACTTATAGCCGAATTAAAATTCAGTGGTACTATAAGAATCCTGATCCAGAAAAGAGAAAGTCAGATGAAATGGTGGATAGTGGAAACTTTAACATCCAAACACACCTTGCACACACACTGTTATTCTATTCTGTTGGGTCGTCTCTTAAATTTAGTTTTTCTAAGAGAGGCAACATTTCTAAGGGCAGCTTGATAGGTTGGAACGATGCTTGTTGCCACCTCAAAAGCCTGAAGAGCTTGAGCTCTGCAGTCTAATTTCTTGAAGGCATGTCCCAGCAAGGAGTGACACAGTGCTCTCATGTTTTCCAAACCAAATCCCTCGTAGAAATACTGGTCAAATCTGCATCCTTCCACTTCTGACTGCAGCTGGTCAAGGGCATGCCTGTATAAAATTGATAGAAGTGAACACTGAGTGAAATAACTTACATATTAATAAGAATAGCACCCATGGAAAAACAAGGAATGAAGACCTCAGATGCTTACATAATAACGTCTCTACACATCTAGATGAGGACACAATTGTCAATGTGATACAGTTCAATAAAATGACTTAGGGGCAATCAGTGACAATAATAACCATATTGATCAAATAACATGTTTCTGTTCAGGAGTATTCTAGCCTCGATGAGTTTCTACTGTTTAAGAATACTGTGTGTGCGTCTCTTTGTTTACATACCTAGCTGCATCTATATTTCCAAGCTTGTGATGTGCCAAACATTTCAGATATAATGATACAATGACGGCTGGCACCCTGATATGATCCCTATCTTCCAGCTCCTCTCTAAGGTCAGGGGTCAATATCAAGTCTTCTGTGTGATCAAATTCTACAGTGTCTTTATCCAGTACACTGTTGAGATAACCCTGCTGAAGGAAGGCAAGACATTGATTGTATTGGCCACGAAAATACAAGTAGTAACCATAGTTAATGAATGGAAATGACTTCCATGAATAGCGTAATGCTTTGGTAAATGCCTCTTCAGCCATATCGTAGTACTTGGCGGATTCTTCCATTGAACCCTGCTTTTCTAGCTTAACAGCTTTGACGTGATAAAGACTGCCGATGTTGGTCTCGATGAGCTGTATGTCTTCAGCGGTGAGCCGACTGTCCGAGGCTAGAGCTCGCTCATAATACATAAGCATCTTGTCAAAGTTACGCAGACGTGAATAGGTAAAGCCAAGCGACGCGTGACAATCAGCAATCTGGGTCAGTATGTTGATGTCCATTGACTGTGATGCCTCCAGAAGCTGAAGCCGTTCGTGGTACACTCTACAAGCTTTCTCAAATTCCCGGGTGTTGTAACATGCCACACCAATGAACCGCAGCAAGCGAAGTATTTCCTCCATATACTTGTCCGGTGTGGCCTGTTTGTATAGTTCTAGAGACTGCTGAAAATAGCTAATTGCTTGCTTTTCGTTATCTGTATAGAATGCATTCATGCCAAGCTGAGTGAAGGTATCAGCCACGATCATCGACTGATTTAATTTGTATAGAACATGATGAAGCTGAACTAAGTCACTTGTTACATCTATGAAGATGTGCTTGTTCTTTTTATCTTCCATTATCTGTAACTGAGCTAGAACGTAATGTTTATATGTGCTTATGATTAGCTCAATCTCCTCCAGTGGCCAGTTCAGTTTCTTCCACATATTTTTGGCGAGTGACAACATATAAATGCTGCTGGTAAGATCTGTACTTAACAGATAACAGCAACCAAGTGAACTCTTCAGTTGAGCTTCAGTAACACTGCCCGTCAGGCCGGGCACTTGCTGGAAGTGTTCATTGGCTAACTGTAACTGTTCCTTTGCCGAGGACACCATGGTTTTCTTCAGGTATTCCATACCCAATCTGAGATGTATGTTACAGAGCAGATGGGACACATCCTCACACATGACACCCCTCAGGTAATGCTGCCATGCCAGCTTCAGATACTCCACAATGGCATCCGGTTGGTGCGTATGAAACAGATTTTCCACATGGTACTGAGTGGCCTGACAAATATAAGCCACTTCATTGTTACCGCACAGACCAGTACTCTGGACCACTGCCAAGGTGGACATGTAGAAATCTGAAGACAATTTGTAATCCATCATCGTGGCTGCCTTCCTGCCTGCCGTAATCAACATGTTAACCACATCAGTAAACTGATCTCGTTTTTGTTGTTCATGATGGGACCACTGAAAGGCTGTCCCATATTCTAAGCACCTAGAAAGATGGCTTATTGCACTGTCCCAATCTCCTCTCACCATGGCATGAGTAACTCGTTTCAGATCTCTCTCAAGAGAGAGGCATATACACCGACAATCATCCTCCATCACTGCCTGAAAACAATGATAAAATAATAATCTATTATCAGATTAATCGGATTGATTGATAGTAATAATCGATCTGGGTGTGTACATGTCATTCATACCGTTAGTTCACAACTTCTCTGAAGATGGCCCCTAAGATTTGTGCTAGTCTCTTCCATATTATCAAATCAACTATTGTTAACTGCTTGAGAAGTACATCTAGCTGCTAGCTATATGCTATTAACCCACAATAAATAGTTCTTGTTCAGACATGGAGGTCAATTCCATTTTGTCAATTACACATCAAATTTATCAATTCCAAATAGAGCAATTTCAATTCAATTCCATACATTTTTATTTACTTGGCAAATAAAAAAAAGATTCCAATAACAATTCCATTTTTATATAAATAAACAATTCCAATTCTGGAATTGCACAGCAATTTCAAAATTGAATTGACCAAACCAGACATGGAATTGATGGTCAATTCCAATTCCGGAATTGATTATTTAAAAAAAAGGAATTGGAATTTTGAATTATTTCTTCAATGACAAACCTACTTGGAATATAAACTACTCTTGGTAGCTATTCCAAGTAGGTACTTGGAGTACCTACTCATGGTAAAAAGTAGTTGTTAAAAAAATAGTCAGTAAAAATGGAATTGCAGTATTTGGAATTGATAAATTTGATGTGGAATTGACCAAATGTAATTGACCCCATGTCTGACTTAGAGTATTTGAAATTATTCCTTGGAGCACATGCAATTATTTATGATATCAGTGACCTGCTCATTCATTAGATTACTGTTTAATGTATTCATAATTGCATTTACTCTGGAGTAATTATATTTACTACTTGGAGTAACTGCAATTACTCCTCATTGTAAACACACAATTACTCCTAGTGCCAGCAACCTACTCATTCATTACATAAACTGTAACATGCTTATTACATGTCACTATTCAAAGTTACAATTAGTGATTTATTGTTCTGAAGATAGAACATTTTAAAATTTTAGGGAAATAAGTAAATATGTTATCATATGATTTTAATTGACACAAAATCTTCTTGTTTTCAGTCTCATTTCACAGCTTACACGTTAAAATAAATCACATTTTCATTTGACGGGCACTATTTCATTATAGTTTTACTAAGCTAATAATAACCAATTAGATTATGGCTATAAGATTTGACTGTTTACCCCTATGATGTCACCCATGTTCGCATTCAAATGGTTTTGTCTGATCACTTATCCGGGAATACCACCAATAAAATTAAACAACACTAAGCTGTTGTTTTATCAACATGTTCCATGTTGATTTATCAAATCCAAAAACACTACATGTGGACTGGGCTAAGACCCCCACTGGGCCAAGGTCTACGGTATTCATTTGTATAGCCTTGGCATTGCCTTTGGTCACAAATAGTAAATATTGCTGTGAGAAAACTTCCTGGGAAAAGATCCAAAAATCATCCGTATTGGTCTAATTCAAACCCAGAAGATTTCAGCACACTCCACAATCACGATGGTCCATCTATTCTAATACATTATCAGATTGCCATAAATTGTACAGTGACAGCCTGACCTGCTTACTCAAATATCATGAATATGATAATTCATACCATTGAATATGTCACATTGTCAGTCCGTGTTACGAGGCTGTATGGCAACATTTTAATAATAGACAGCTCGGCCCCCTGATGAGACAGCTCAGCCCAGTGATAAATGATACGACAATGGTGTGTTATAGTAATATGCAACATTGAATCATTTGGGTGGAGCTAGCATCAAACGTAGGCCAATCACTGGCATGATTGAAAGAGCAAATAGAGAAATGTCTACTTCTAAATTATTATTTTCGTGCGGGAAGGTGTATGTGCCCATGTTATGATTATCCTGTCATTTCGTCAATAATATTAGCCTCTGGCTAAAGTTAAATATGTTTTATTAGAACTTCTAAACACTGACGTGAAATAAGTGTTTGTATTTGTTGTTTTAATGGTATAAAATAAATTGATTCATAGCTAATTGTTGGTGACATTTGTCAAAAGCATATTCAATAAAATACACTGCAAGTAAATGACCACCAAGCTACATGCACTTATTCCATATCAGTCTTGCACTGCAAGTAAACGACCACCAAGCTGTTAATATATATATATATACATATATACATACACACAAATATTAATTAATTAATTTACATATCTTTTTCCGTGGCCGAGTTGTCTTTTCCAGGCACCATAATAATATGATAATTAATGAACATTACCAAAACAAAACCATGTAGTAATGATCGCATGTTACTTCATGTTGATGATGATTATAATGATTATCATCATGTTGTTGATGACAAGTTACTAGAACAGAGTCTCAGTCTAGAATAGATGATTATTAGATTATAGATAGACATCTACTGATATAGACTCTAGAATTATAGAATACTAGATCTACTCTAGATTCTAGATCTGACTAAAACAGTTTCACCATCAACCTGATCATAGATATAGTTGAACACTTTCTTACACAAAACAAAAGATTATGTATATAAAATGATTGAAGTCAGTAGATTAGTATTATTCACATTACAATTAAAGGTAGATACTAGATTGCTTAAGCTCACCCAATTTAACGAACAAAAACCTCACTCTTGACGTTTGACAAATTGAGTAAAACACGCGAGTTACAACTACAAATTAACTGTTGTAACACGTAACATTTACTCGCTAGGGGAACTAGTTTAGCCATTTTGCAACAAGAACAGCAAACACACGCACGCACGCACACACACACAAACAAGTTTTCACAATGTCTGTAAGGCACTGGCACAGATTATCACAAATCGTTAATACAATTTATCGATTTATCAGGGTCTAAATAAAGCGAATGTTAGCTGTGTATAATAAGGCACAGAGAATCTCGAACCATGAATTTAAACTCTGGACGATTAAGTCTGTGGCCTTCAAAGTAAATCTACTTACAGATTATTGTAATGTTAACAATATAAAATAATAATAATAATAATAATAATAATGGATAATAAGTAATTGATAGATAAATCGTTCATAATGTAATATCAAAATTAACAATATCAAATAAAGTCTGGTTTACCGGGTATATTTTAATTTTTTTAAGCATTCTCCCTCCTTATTTGGAAGCAAAACATTATGGAAAAAGAATACATACTTTAATAACCTATATGTGATCACATGAATATGATCATATCACCCCAATTCTTCAAAACCTACATTGCCTACCTATTAGACAGCGTATCCATCTCAAGATTTTATTAATAACTTATAAATATATTACTGACATGGCGCCAGAATACCTGTGTGAACTGGTGTCCATTAGAAAGTCATCCCGAAAACTCAGGTCATCTAGTCAGATGCCAGTGTCTCGGCTCAAGTCATATGGTGATTGTGCGTTTAGTATTGCAGCCCCCACTTTGTGGAATAGTTGCCGGCAGATATTAGAAATTTGTCGTCTTTTGAACATTTTAAATCTGTTCTAAAAGCACACTTGTTCAAGGTCGCTTTCAGAGATAAATAATTATTATTTTTTAAATCACTTGTAGGCTTTTTACGGATATATTATTTGGGGTATTAGTATATCACATGTTATTTGTACAGCGTCTTTGAATGGCTCCTGCTAGTAAGGACGCTTTATTAAATATACATTATTATTATTATTATTATTATTCAGGGACTGAATCAAGAGTGGTGACCTTTCATGTAGACTATTTTATTGTTCGTGTTAAAGGCAAGTACATCTTATCAGTAATTTTAAAAGGAATATATGACTATATAATTTAATGTCTCATGTTAAGTAAACATCAGAGAAGGTCATGACTATTTAAGCTATAAATGCATTATGTCTGCGCCCACACCTGCACTCCCCCCATGTGTGTGTGTGTGTGTGTGTGTGTGTGTGTGTGTGGGTTTGAAATATTTGATTTGGTCATCCCTCTACAATAATATTTTTTTGGAGACGACAATCCACAAAAAAGAAGAAGAAATGAGATGACCTTCATTATACAAATGCAGATACATTAACCAACAAGATGAATGACACCCACTAGTGAGCCCATGATCTCACTGAAAGGTTACCAGTCATACACCAACTTGGAAGCAGGATCACATAGAGGAATCGCTATCTATGCCTCGAACAGCATTGATCAACTAGTGACTGAAGTCAGCTTGAACACAACATATGAGGAAAACATTTGGCAAAACATCAAACTAAAAGGTAAAGACAAGCTGCTGCTAGGTTGTGTGTATCGGAGCCCATCCAGTACATGGCAGAATAACATTAAGCTATTTAATCTACTGCAACAAATACCAGAGATAGAATGGACAACATGGAGTACGACTAAGTCTGAAGAGCACCACCGTCAGAAATTCATTGATGCTTGTAGAAATACATATCTTCATCAGCACACAACACAGCCAACTTGCCATCGGCATGGTCAAAATGAAAGCCTCTTGGACTTAGTTTTTACAAATGAGGAACACATGGTCCTGTCAATTGACTACTTACATCTCTCTCACTACAGGACAGGCCCAGCCAAAGTATAGATACCACAAGGGTAACTACGCTATGTGGACTGGTCTCTGATGGACAACTTGTCAGTGCAAGAAGCATGGACATTTTTCTACACCACCTATGAGAAGGTTATGGAACAGTTCATCCCCAAATCTGTGCCAACAAAGGATCACCGGGAAAAGTTGTGGATGAATCATACAGCTCTATAACTATATAAGAAACGCCAGGCATGGGTGAAATATAAACAGACAAAGTCATATATAGACCACGTAAGAGCTACACAACTGAAGAATGAGTTGTCACGACTAACACACTCACTGTGTAGGGAATTTGAAAGGGACCTAGCTCGCAATGTTAAAACCAATCCAAAGGCATTCTGGCGGTACTGCAATAGCAAACTGAAGAATAAGCCCAGACTAGGAGACATGAAGAACAGTGAAGGAGCAGTAGTCCAGGGAGATAAGGAGAAGGGGGATCTGCTCAATAAGTACTTTGCTAGTGTTTACACACAGGAAAATATTGAGAATCTGCCATCACTTGATACCAAGTATGATGGTCCTCCACTCAGCAAGATGAACATCACAGCTGATACAATAAGAAAAAAATACTTAAGCTGAATGTGAACAAAGCAAAGGGACCAGATGGACTTCACCCACGTGTTCTGAGGGAAACAGCTGCTTTAATCTCAAAACCACTATGTGTCATCTTCCAGAAATCACTAGACAGCAGCTGCTTGCCCATGAGCTGGAAGACCAGCAACATAACTCCAATACAAAATAAGGGCAGCAGAACAGCAGTAGGCAACTGCAGACCAGTCAGTCTAACATCAGTAGTAGTTAAAGTAATGGAATCAATTATTCGTGACCATCTGGTAGATCACATGATGAAAAACAAGTCATTTTGTGATGCCCAACATGGATTTGTTGCAGGAAGATCTTGTATGACTCAGCTACTAGTTGTCATAGAACTGTGGACAGAGATGTTGGATTCTGGTGACCCAGTTGATGCCATCTATCTCGATTTCAACAAAGCATTTGATACTGTACCACACCAAAGATTGTTTAACGAACTGAAGGCGTATGTTATAGTCGGAGACACATATGACTGGATATAAGCATTTTTGACTGGGTGTACCCATCGAGTCGTCGTCAACAGTAGTCTGTCATCAAGGCTGGAAGTGCTTAGTGGCATCCCAAAGGGCAGTGTCCTGGGACCAATATTGTTTGTACTGTTCATAAACGATCTCCCTGACATGATCCGAAGCACAGTACAAATCTTTGCTGATGACACTAAAATATATCGACGTGTCCTCACTGAACAAGACGTATAGAGTTGCAAGCAGATCTTACAAGACTGGTAGATTGGTCAAGTAAGTGGCAGATGAAGTTCAATGCAGATAAATGCAAAGTCCTGCATCTAGGTCATAGTAACAAGAAGGCTGGTTACAAGATGAGGACATCTATCATATGAGGAAAGGCTACAAGCCCTTAAATTACCATCACTGGATTTTAGACGTCGCCGTGGAGATATCATCCATTTCTTAGAGCGGAAGGAAGGTGTACCAGGGGGCACAAGGACAAGTTACTCATGCGTCACAGTAGGCTTGAAATTCGCAAGAACGTGTTCAGCCAAAGAATAGTCCAAGACTGGGATTCACTCTCTGAAGGAACAGTAGCGGCCACTACCCTCAATATGTTTAAATCTAGGCTTCATAAACAGTGGCAGACACTAAAATATGGGGCACCATAGGTGTGAAGAGCGGAATACCCGACAGGCTCAGCCTTATATTACGTATATAAAATATGTATGTTGAGAATTTAACTGAGACTGCTACAATTAACTGCATAGTTAGGCATATGGGAGAGGGGGTGGTGTAACAACTAGGACCTCCTAAAATAAATAAATGGATTTCAAAACAGTTAATTAATAATATTATAATATAATGCGACACATTATTAAGAGTAAATACATGTTATTCATTAAATGTACATTTATTATTATTATTATTTATTATTATTATTATTAGTGGTGGTATATAATATTACATATAGTTGTTGACGCCACATCATATGTATGTAATGATTGACTGCTGCTAAGACCTCAATATATATATATATATATATATATATATATATATATATATATATATATATACATATACGTATATAATGAATACACAATATGTCAGCAGCATAATATTTATGTTGAAATCATTCCCTTGTATACAAATATTGACCATGCTAAAGGGCTTAATGCAGTGAGTGAAGCACTTCAATTTCGAGGTCCCTTATATGACGGTATAATGCAACTCCTTGAATTATCATTAAAAAATAACGATTTTCTCTTTAACGGGTAATGGCATATTCAGGCCACTGGCACCTCAATGGGCCGGGATTGGGCCCCTCATTATGCCGACATATACATGGCTAAATTTGAGAAGGAGGCCTTATATAAAGCACCTTTAAAACCACATACATACTATCGTTATTTAGATGATATATTTATTGTGTGGCCCCACGGAAAAAAGGCTTTTTATAGATTTTTGGATAGTTTAAATAATCATCAACCACCGATTAGATTTAAAGTTACATTAAATAAGCAGAAAATTGATTTCTTGGATACAACCATATTTAAAGATCAGGAAAATGAAAATGGATTATTAACAAAGGTCTTCTTTAAACCGACAGACACTCATCAACTCTTGCAGAAGGATTCCTTTCACCCTAAACATACCTTTCAAGGAATCCTGAAGTCTCAGATCTCACGTTTTTTTTAAGGATTTGTTCAAAAATTACAGATTTTGATGAAGCATGGCAGATATTGTCTCATTCATTATGCAAAAGGAATTATTCAAAAATATGGCTACGCCATATTAAAAGTAAAACTATCCGTGAACTACAAATACAACAACGTCGTATTAATCCGACTAATCCTACAAATAGTCAGTGGTGTTCAAAACCATGTAGGATTAGCAGATGTAGATCATGCGAGATATTGTGTTGTCACAATATCACAAGTACAGTTACCTATAAAACACATGGAATAATAGGCAGTTTAAACTGTAGCTCATCTAACATAATATATATCTGTGAATGTTTACGTTGCTCTAAACAGTATGTAGGCGATAGTAATGGCGAACTTCGTGTTAGAATGAATGGCCACAGATTTGCAATTAATTCAAAAGTGATGTCTTCTGCGTTATTCACGCATCTTCTAGAACATACACCGATAAATAAAGACTTGCCCGAACCATCTCTAGAAGATTATGATTTAATTCCGATTGAGCAGTTACCTACTACAGGTTCATACACTCAAGACAAGATAAATAGATTAATTCGGGAAACATTTTGGATAGATACCCTAGGTACATTAGAACTGGGAGGTCTTAATAAGAAAAGATATGAAGATGCTATATAACCTATACAAAATGAGGACGTTGTCCCATTTGTGGTACCATTTTCAAAAACGGCTAACATAGCAGCAAGGATAATTAAAAAACATTATAAAATTCTCTAACATAAAGAAGTGTTGAATGATTATGAATATAGAATCATCACAGCTTATTCTAAACACAAAATTCTAGCTAGTTCCTTGGTTTCTAGCAAAATGTAATAAAGGGTTATATTTAACAATGTCTCCTGGAGCTCTAAATAGGTTTTCTGTTAACACATCTCCAGTAAAACAACTTAAACCCAATTACAAAAATTCTCAGCCCTAGTAAAACAAAGCAATATTTCCTGAAGTAGATCTCAACCGAAGCTGCAACAAACATTCATTACTGACAGCAATCAGATTTCAGTACACACAGTTAATTACTATTAATATGTGTCTTTTGATATCTTTACAGCTATGAAAGAAAAATTGGAAAGTTGGTTTATTTTCAATTACTCTAATCAAAACAGTTGTTTTGATTATAGTAACAGCGCTTCGTTCTAGACAAAGGCTACAAAGGTTAACAGTTTCTAGATTCTGGTTTGAAATTTAAAACTAGCTAGGGAATTCTGGTATAAATATTGCTGGCAAAGTAAATACTTAGACACATACACTTGATAAAGGTTTCTTATAACCGAAACTAGTCGTGCTATTTTGGGCTAAGTGAAAATACTATTATTTCTGCGATTGTCGGAGGCATTAGAATTATTATCATAATATATATTATATGTACTGATTATATATATATATATATATATATATATATATATATATATATATATATGCTTTATTTCAGTTATACTGAGTTATATATGTACTAATATATAAAATTTGTTTTCTATTTAGGTAGTAGTCGTTTGGTCATAATTCTGTAAGAATTATAAACATCACGAAAACCTGAGCCCACGCCTTTATTATATTTAACATAAAACATACGGGAGGCGCCTCCGTGGTCTAGTTGGTAGCGCGTTGGATCACATATCACTACCACCTGAGGTTCGAATCTCGGCGTGGGCATATCCGAAACTTGTATTTCTTTCCCGTTAAAGTGCAATTATATAAAACAACAGTAACTATTTTATGGATAATTATTTCATTATATCAGTTTTTGTATATTTAATGCAGTCAAAAACCCTATGACAATTATAACAAAGCGTTCGATATTTTCTATCGTAGAATTGTCAAAGTTTTTGAAAACAATGGTGCTATTAGTTATGATTAATTTCTATTAGCTCCGGATTAGACCATATATTCTAATAAATATCTTATGTTCATGCAGAAATATCAAAGAAACATGTCTCCCTTAGTACGATAATCTAATCTAATAATAGTATTTTATATAGCGCATTAATCAACTTACTCTAAGGCACTTTACACTGAAAAGAGAATTTAAAATGTTCTTGCTCATATAGCACTCACACATTTTATACATAAGCACGCTGGTTGATTAACATAAAAATAGGCTAAATTAAATAAATGCGTTTTAAGAACCTTACATTATATTTTGTACTTGCTGCAAACTGAGCAAGAAGCTACGAATAATTCAGAAACAAAAATTACACCGATTTACATAAACTAAATGAAGATAAATAAAAAGAACACACCAAGTGGCATATTGGGGTAGATTCTCTCTCAAAAGTTAACATATAATATTTTGTCAAAGAAGCAGAAAGATATAGCCGAGCAGGCCAAATCCCCCCTACCCCCCACCCGTATCTTCATTCATGCTACATCAATTTCCATTTTAAAGCTTGGTAGGGGAAAGGCTTGTAATTTCGATCACTCTCGGTCTTTGAGTGCAGCTAGTGCAATATTCTACATTCTAATTGGGCGATTCCACCGCCCAAATTAGTTGACGTCATTCTCACTTTCATAATCAGCTGTTTGCCTGCCGCATAAAACATTAAGAATGTAGTGCGTTATTGGCATAGTTCAGAAAGCTGAGGACGGTAATTTCGATCAGTACGCTTGCAAATTCGATCACACGGTAATATAATTTTGATCATCATACGAGGACACCTGTGGGGCTGTGTTGACATTACGACATATAGGGAGGGTTTGCAATTTTTGGCCCCTTGGTCAGTGAGCTTCAGCTGGTGCGATTATATCGGATTTGGATCGTCCCTTTTTTTCGTTCAGAAGCCGTCGAACTTGCCTTTAGATCTGTTTATGAATTTACGAAGAAAATAGATTCAAATTTACGATTTACGAATAAAAACATGTTTGTTCCATATATTTTTAGAATTTACTGGTAATCTATATCAAACAGGAATTTGCATATACATGCGTGAAAATTGGCCTAATCATATGATCGAATTTGTACGGCGTCCTTTCATAAAGTGGGCGTGTAACCTCGATCATTGTTTTTCTCTTAATATCATGATAAATTCGATTATTTTACGTTCAAAATTATGATTTTCTGGCACACAAGGATTAGAAGAAGGTAATCACATTGATTGAAACATACAAGTTTTATCTTATCTTCAGTTTTCTGTACTTAAATCGCTGCTGGCCTTCTGTCAAAATGTATTTCAATCTCTTTAAACCAAATCTTCGTGACGCAGATATGCAAATTTCATCGGTAATTTGTGTGTTGTCATTAGAGTAATATTTTTAGGTTATGACTGTCTTTTCAAGCACCATTTATTTTTATTTAAAGTTTTTAATGTTTTTAATTATTTTATTGATTTATTTAAAAAGAAACAAACGTTTGAAACGATCGAATTAAGACGCTGATCAAACTTACAAGCCTTTCCCCTATCTGATCAGTAAAAAAAAGACGACACGAGGATGGAACCATGGATACGACATCGTGCGGAAACAGATTAGGCTACCTCGTGGTAGCCTAATCCAAGATGGCGACAGGTCAGTTTCGTTTCGAAATTATTTCAGTTATTTCTACAGTAAATCGGTCTTCAGGCCTAAAATCTTGTATATTTAACCTAATTGTAACTCCCGCCTCATCGAGAAACACATAAATAGTTCGAACTTGGTGGAGATCTATTTAAAATCGCCATCGAAAATATCGCCGTCATAAGGCTACCGCGCACACGTGATTTTATCGGCGGTAGTCTAATTCACTTCCGCGCGGAGAATAAGGAGAGCGAGAACAGATTCCGCGTTGCTTTAAGACAATTTAGTGTTGTCTTCGTAAACATTTATAAGCGAATTTAGAGCAGTACTCAGTCTAATCATGGCCAAGTACTGACGTGGTATGTATAGATATAGAAATTTGTAAAATTCATGTTTTATACGTTCAATGAGTTGAATGAAACACTCGGTATCTAACTGGTGTTTTGCCGAGGGACCAGCTAATGGGAGTTTTGGGATTGGAATATTGAGAATGGAATATCCGCTCATGTATCAATAAGGGAAGCGACCGGTTGTGGCATGCCTTCAACGATGCCTTGTATTACGACATAGTGGCCAAGTTATATTATCATCGTTATCATCATAATCGGGGGATCTCCTTGGTCTAGCGGTAACGTGTTGGATCACAGATCACTAACACCCGTGTTCAGATCTCGGCGTGAGCATATCTGAAGGTTGTTTCATCTTCGACTTCGCTTCGTTATCTTTGGAGGTCGCTCGAGCCATTTAGCCTACTGTGTACACAAAAGTGGCCGTAAAACATCAATCAATCATCATCATCATCATCAATCATCATCATTATCATAACCTTCACCATAAGTTGTCGACATCTAGCTGTTGTTATTATCACTTTTATTTCTACTTCTCTTGTTGCTACATCAACAACAACTACTACTGCTATTATCACAATCATTATAATTATTGTTTTCGTAAGAGTTATGCTGATTTAGCATGATCATGGCCATAATCATTTTATTCTCATTATATACACGCGATACTAGTATTCTCTACACCCTGACATCATCCGTCAGATAGGAGTATTGAAGGGTGTGAAGAATTTGCGCCATATTATTATATTGCATAAGTAAAAACTCAAAACCGAAATTGATAGCTCTCTCTCTCTCTCTCTCTCTCTCTCTTATATATATATATATATATATATATATATATATATAATTATTTGGTATTCTGCCGTGTTATAGATCGTCTCGTTTCTCCTTTCATTTTGACTTCACGGCCTGAATCTTGAACTAAATAATAATAGAGATAAATACGACCTGCAGTCACTCCAATGCGCATGTGCACCTGCGTACACGCGCGCATACCAGGTCGCATCAATCTACAAACGTTACGATGCGAATATAATCAGTGTATAAATACGATACGAATTACGCTTACATATCAGATCCAGCAGAATCCATTTGTACAATGGCTTGTTTTCCACGGTCTGAACGACATAATTCACCGTATTTAGCTCGTCTTTGATGTAAGCGGTTATGTTCTCTTTGTGCACTATAATCCATCTGATATGAGAGATTTAAACATATATTACACGGTGTATATTTAGGCCATTTGTTAGATTATGGAGTGTCGCTGTTCCGTTACAGTCGTGATTATAAAGACAACACACAACAGTGATTATATACTGACGCGGCGTTATTTTCTGGATTACGTTTGTCCATTGACCTAAAAGAAAACTAGACCGAGCAGTCATAGGTGTTTGAATGGGCTGCCATCATTGACCTAAATATTTAGGTCAATGGCCGCTATGACCAAACAACGCTTACTTCCGGTAGAGGCAAAAAGCAACGTTGAAGCTTCGAGTTTTGAACCTATGAATACGGACATTTATTGTGATGTGAGCATTATAATTTTGTGTGTGCGGACAATCTTTATCATTCGTGTCCTGTTATATGCCATGAAATGGGTAAATGTCGTTTTATGTAAGTCCGTAGATCTAGTTTAGTTGGGATCAAATGCCAGAGACAGAAGGGGGGTTGTCGAATAGCCTAAATATAATAATAGTTAAGCTTAATTTCCCGTCAAAAAACACCAATGCTTTAAAAGTTATTTTAAATGTGTTCCTTATACTTACCGATGAAAAGATATTCCTTTTGTATTACTTTTACTCCCACGGCACATGCAACCAACGCCACAACAATAATTCACCATGTTTATAAGCCCGGTTTTCCAGTTTGGTCCTTTTTTCCACGACCGGAAGTTGGGACCTGTTTGCCATCAAATCGGCGGCCGTGTTCGGTCTAGTTTTCTTTCAGGTCAATGCGTTTGTCCCTTCTGTGACGGATCATTTTGAACCTGGCTATGGTTTCAGGGGCGCGAAACCAACTCGGGAACACGATAGGGTTTAATCCTGGAAAATTAATGGTCAAATGTAATATGCATACTGTAAATCGGGAAATTTCATAATCTGGACAAGATGGCGGCGTTTTAACTCCGCGAATTATTGGTTCAACGAGATTTATGATTGTGTGGTATACTGTAAAACGGAAAATGTTGGCGTCGTTTTAAATTGGTAATTTTTTTGCCATTCGCCAACTGAATACGATCGTCAACATTTGCCGATATACAGTATACAAAATTAGTCGCCTAACAGAGCCATCTAGCGTTATGAACTAGCGGGTGGTCGTTCAACGGGACGTACACGTTATCGTTTGTTTTGCAATAATTTTAATACATTTTATTTTCTAGAAAAAAAATCGCACTCAGCAAATTTCTAACCGATAATTGTGTCCATCGCGACGGCAAGCTTTTTCTAACTGGACTATTAGTATCCTATTTCTGGTCTACATCGTGTGACCAGTCTGTTGAAATTTAAACGTTGATACTTTACGGCCACTTTTGTGCACATGGTAGGCTAAATGATCCGAGCGACCCCCAAAGGTAATGAGCCGAAGTGAAAGATCAAACACCCTTCTGACATAGCTCGGCTGGGGTTTGAACCCAGGTCCTTTAGATCTGTGGCCAACCGCGCTACCAGCTTAGGCCATGGAAGCGCCCGACCAATCAGTGGACTGATTTGTGATGACAACATTGCATTTCGAGCTAGCGTCCTATTTTTTAACGTAACTTAAATGACATAATCAATATTTCTTCATTATCTCTGAAAGAAGTCGTCATATTCTCCTCCCCCAGCCGGAAAATCGGTTCGAATAACCGTTAAGTCTTTCGAACGATCCGGATGTTAAACAAACAGTTCCCCCGAAGACCGTGAAGTAAATTAATCTGCAAATAAAAATGTTCACACGAAGAGCATCTGTGTTAATAAGGTAGAATAATACGGGTGACGACTAAAATATTATTTTTAACGAGAAATAGGTCATATTCTTTCACATATTCTTTGGTTAAGTGATAACATTTTTGTGGGATGTTACATTCATCGAAACCAGTAAGCATCCTGGTAGATTGCCATATAAGTGGTGTAGTTTTTAAATCAGAGTTATCCAAATTCACGTGATAAAATTTTGCGTGTTAGTTGGAATATGCGCCGTTTTCGCAACACGCCCAAGTCTGGATTAATACACGATCGAGATATCAATTTATAACTCGCCTGTATCGCAGTTTGCTGACGTAAGCCCGATGATGAACCACATGAACATTGTGAAGCAGTAAACAATCAAAATTGTAAACCTTCTTCGACTCCAGCTGGCCAGCATTAATCAATGCCCCTTTATTAAATAACACCGGCTCTCTCTCTCTGACAAGAAAAATGTATTAACAATTCTATGAATGAATAATTATATTTCTGTAATATTTTAATAACATCATTTATTGATTGGCGTTTTCTTCATATATATATATATATATATATATATATATATATATATATATAAAACAGTTTCTATGTTCAAACTAAAGTTAAATATATCGGGAATAGTCACCCGTATTCTGATAAATGATGGTTTGGAGGGGGTGATTGGCAAAAGCGGATCATTTCACTTGTTAAACTTCATTGTCATAATATTGCAGCTCATGGCACTTAAGGTATATCAAGAACAAACCGAAAGCGTTTCGTTTGAGAACGGATACAAACTGATCATAATGTTTCCACATCGAGGCTAATTCAGATATTAATTTCTCAGATCACAACGGCTTGTTGTCAGTAACTTACCACACTCTCCGAGTATACAAGACGCCATGAGCGTGCATAGGTGCCAAGTCTCTCGATAATTAGTGGGAGATCCTCTTAAAATATAGCAAAATAACCTCAATATCCTGATTTCCCACTTTTATTTTGCAAGATCCCGCCAAAGAATAATTTTAGGTTTTAAAAAAATCTCATATTTTTCCTATTTTGTTCCCGGTAAAGATACAAGAAATAGCCGTAAATATAGTGTATTTGCAGGCAAGGCTGTATATACTAGCATATAATAGGACTCCTCTGATTGGCCACCCAATAGGAAGTGACTCTATCCAATGTTTGAGCTTTGACCAATGGAAACGTTCGTTACGTATTGGATAGGAATACTGTTAGTGGGAATTATTTAGAGAGAAAAGCTTAGAATATTGTGATTTACCAAGAAATACAGTTCTACTTAAACTATTAATCTTATCACGGCTGTTTATGGCTGAAGCAATTACAATGTCGCAACTATGCGCATTCTAGAATAGATCAAGCATGTTATGCTCAACACCCAGCTTGGGGGGAAATGTGAAACAACCTAGTCAAACTGTTATATTTTTATATCCAAGAGTGCACCAGAATGCATCAGTTCCTATAACCTTTTTTTGGCAAAATATTCTGGGGGAGTCCGGCGGCGCTATTTCGCCCTATTTACACTTTATGTAGTGGAGAGATCTCCCTACTTACAATCTAATGTATTTGGCACCTCTGATAGTGACTACGATCAGGACATTCTCGTACTGCTCCTCTGTCAATGTTGAGGTGAGGTGAGCGTGCATCAGTTAATTCAGCCGCTAAGAACATTACGTACTGAGCCGAGTACAGAGAGACACAACACAATACAGACCCATTATCCAGCTGTGGGTTGATGACTGGCTGGAAGCAGAGAACGATGGCTTGGGGTGTGGAATTGCATCACGCTCTCAACTGAGTGGCATACTTACTAACGATGTAGGTCTGTCCAGAAACACTTAGTATAAAACATCACAACAAATAATGAAAACATATTGTAGGCCGAACCCTTGAGAATGTAGTACAACGCCTCGTTGCGGCCACGCCTGAACGACGGCCAGCGCCTAAAATGCGGCCAGATTCTACGGTCTCAAACGTCCATTCATATAATGTAATGCTAATTATGCTGCAAATAGCGGCCACGCCTCTAGTGCGTATTACGGCCAGCACTTCCCTAGCTCTTCCATTGTTAATGATCAGCTCCGAAATCTGATTGGTAGTGTGAACGACAAAATGAGCAATTTTGAAACACCTTTCTCTCTAATAAGGACAATGGCTGATGAACAAATACTACTGAAAAGTGAAAACTCTGATCTGAAGGTGCTAATGACAGAAGTGAAATCTAGTCTAGAAAATCACCATAAACAATGTCAAAAACGAAGTACAACCATAACCAAGCTACAAGATATAAAGAGCCAGAAGGATAAGGAATATGGGGATCTAGGGCGAACAGTGACGGTGTTACGAGCTCAAAACACTAATCTCACCACGGAGTTTGGTCGGAATAAGGGGGCGGGTTTACGAAATAAGCCATCTGAGTACTGTCCTCATTGGGTCCAGTGTTATCCGGGATATTCACCAGAATAAACTGTTAAACACCGATATTAAATGTCTTACTGGTGCAAATGTCGGTGGCATGAAGTAGTACAGCTGACAAACGACAATTATCGAAGCATAGTTCTTGTAGGTGGCGGAAATGATGGCTCAGATGCAAAATATGCCACAGTTGAGAGATAATGATAGTGGTGATAGTGATGACAACAAGGACAACAACAACAACAACAACAACAACAACATAGCCTTTATAATAAAGTTTATGTAGTATGGTTTTCATCCTTCAAAACAAAATGGGACTCAAAATAACAAACTTTGTAAACCTGATTAATTTAAAGCCCCGATTCGGCTTTTTTTACTGTCAGTGAAGGATCTCACAGAGTATGATAGCTCAGTTATTAAAGTGGAAGAGTAGAAAACGAAACAGTTCCTCGGTTCGTCTATCTAGATGGTGTTTGCCTCTCTCTCTCTCCCCCTCTCTCTCTCTCTCTCTCTATATATATATATATATATATATATATATATATATGCCAAGTTGGACGGATAGATCAGAATATATTTAATGTCTAAAACAGGACACTTTCTATAATATACCGATTCAATTACCCCTGGCGCCACCATGCGTCTGAAGTTCACACTATGCTCTCGGGTTAGAAGTTGAAGAATCGCTGCGTTGCAAGGCGATTTACGCGTGTAGTGGCCAATAAATGTCTTAATGAAAAGATGTATTTAGGCTATTTACCAACTATGTTTTGATTTTATTTATAGTCCATTAAGGGTATATGATCTTCAGATCATAATTTTGCATTTAATAGGAATGGCATAGATTTCACCCAATAGATATGTGCCACTAAATTAAGTAACTCTTGGCGCGATGTCCATTGCTGTCAATGATCACATAGATTATAATGCAGTAGGTGATTTATATTACTGTTATATTGTTATTTATGCATGATATCTTGTATTGAAGTGAACTGTTTTTTTTTCTTCTTCTGAATCAGCAATTCGTGCAATGTTTACTACAAGTAAATGTTAAGGGTGTTAATACTCTAATGTAATAACTTTTTTATATTTAATAATATACAGGTGATACATATATGATTGGTTCCCAGGAACAAGTAAAAATTATATTTCCAAAACTCTACATTAAATATTTAAAAGATCTTCATTAGAATCAATTTCAGCTAAAAGTGTAATTTTAAAATCATTTATTTAATCCATTGAAACCCATGCTAAAATATCCATTACAAGTCGACATGAATAACGCGGGCTTAGTTGTGTCATTCATTTGGAAAGATCGGTCCGCTCAATCAAAATAATTATATCCTGATATTTATTGTGTTAAATCCTTTGGAAAGACAGAATCGTTCAGCTGAAATACTAGTCTCAGTTTCTGTGTAATATGAAATAATTTGCTGAAAGATTTCCAGTATTTACGTCAGTGAAAAGTTGCCATCCCCTATTAACAGTGGGTGCCTAACCCGAGACCACAGTTCGTAACCGATGCAGCGCATTTCGTTTGGATCGGTCTATTCTCCGGTGTCATGCCATCGGTCAACTTCATTATTAACAAAACAGAATTACGACCAAATTTATTTAAAAAAAACAAAACCCAACTAATTACATTTCTTCAGTAAATACACAAATATGTGTTAAATGACATCAGCTAACAGTGCACAAGTAAACTTTCTCGATGATCAAGTAATAGTTACAGTGCCGGTCGTACCTGTTCAACGACGAATATTCTAAATTCGATCATTTGTTTCTGCCAGATCTTGACATTGTGAGCCAGAAAGTGCATCAAGTGGGTTTCTCTGTTCCGAAACGGTAATAAGTTGGCGACCTTTCTCCTTGGATGGCAATGGTCCGGTGTCCAGTGTCCACCTGGTTCAAATGGTTGATCATGAACGAACACTAGTTATCACCGTCTCCCGGATAGTTGGAGTTTATAGTACGCGGATCTTTCCCTGTTAAGTTCGAAAAAATCATAGAATTTTGAAACGATATTTCGTTCTAGTCCAGTAATAATCCATTGTGCAGTATTGCTACTTTGTTTTTATTTTAGTTAAATCACTTCATACTGAGTTAGTGTACATTCTCTTTGTTATGAACAAACTGTAATGTTTGTTAACACGCTGAGGGTATATATAAGGCTTAGATTTTCACTTAGGCTAGAGAAGAACTTCGACGCCATACCAGTCGGACGTGTATTGATACATGGTTCATATAGGTAGGATTTATTCAGTTATTCGAACCCAGAATAAAGCTGAGGTCAGCATCTGAGGTGTCGAAATGTTTTATATACAGGTTTCTTTTGGACCACAGAAAATTACTGTTGAATGTAAACTGTGGTGTCAAAATAGTTTATGATATGTATGTAGGAAGTCACCATTGAACCACACGCACGTGTTGTTTGTTGCGAGCTGTGGTATCAAATGGTATGTTTTTTACATGCTTCCGCTTTTTGTACGTAGCCTGCATGTAGCCGCTTTCCTGTGGACGTGACATATTTGTCGCGTACGAAAAGCGAATTAGCTGGTTCCCACAGGTTGATGAGTAGACCAGACACATGCTTAGGTATACGCACACATCTATCAATATGTGGAGGTATGGAAGATTTTATTTTTAGATTAATGTATGTATATTTGTATTTAGATTTATGGAGGTAGGTTTCGAAGGATGTTTAGATATGTTGATGCTCTGTGCCAGTTGCCTCTTTATATGTACCCTAAAACACACACACACACACACACACACAGACAGAGAGAGACAGACATAGAGAGACAGACAGAGAGAGAGAGAGAGACAGACAGACAGACAGACAGACAGACAGACAGACAGACAGACAGACAGACAGATAGACAGACAGACAGAGAGAGAGAGAGACAGACAGACAGAGAGACAGACAGAGAGAGAATAAGTACGAATAAGTTATATAGTTATTATTTAATAATAAGAGCAATTATATACACAATTCACCTGCTTCTCCATTCCAAGAGTATTGTCCAATGGAACCTCTTGATGTATCACAGACATGGAAGAATTTACATAACGGGATCCTGTCTTAATTTGAAGATTATTAATTTTCTGCACATGTTGCTTGGATGAAAAAACAATGAATTCGGTCTTGTCCTTATTCAATTTCATCATGTTACTGTTCATCCAGATACTTGTGTCTGTAATAAAGCTTCTATTGAAGATGAAATATCATTCCATTTATCATAAGTATTTTGGTGGATCATTTGAAACCAAACGGCATTATTGACTCAGCCATTGACCTGTTGATAATGGCTGTTATCAGTGGCCTAAGTTGATACACATCTTTCTTCTAAAGTCAAATGGGCAGTGGATCCAAATCATATGACTTGTTCGGAGACTTGGTGATTATCTCCTTGACCTCAACTTCAGAAGCCGGTCGAAACATTTCGAGCATTTTTCCATTAAATGTAATATCCGCATCTACTGCACGTATTATTTGAGACAATCGGAAGCGCTCCTTTTCTTGATGATTGCTGTTTTCCTCATGGAGAAATTACTGAACTTGTCCGCCCCAAGAGTTCAACAGAGGAACACTGTAGAAGATTTACATTCTAGTTACTTCTCGTCGGGTGTTGCTAGTTCATTTGAAGAGTTTACAAATATATTTTCCACACTCTTCTATATTTGTGGAATAAAAACAATTCTCCTCGAATAGTAGCGTATTCGTGTTTTTTTTACATATATCACTGTATTTCAAGATGCACCGTCAAGGAAATTCGGCACCAAATTTCTTAGCAGATATAATACGTGTTACTTATTAAATATATTAAAACTACATCTGTACCTTCTCTGAATGTAGATAGCAATATTGTATCGGGTGACTCTGAGAAAGCTGAATGCGATGTCTATGCGATGTTCTCAATTGTTTATTAAAACGCGATGCACTCAAAGCGTTTGGACTCGATGGTGTTAGTTCTGGACTACTAAAAAGAAGCGGCACAACAATTATCAACAAGTCTCTGCAGACTTATCAACGCCTCGCTCCAAACTGGTCATTTCCTTCTATTTGGAAGAGGGGAAATGTAAACCCCTTACACAAGACGTTACTCGCGTATTTGAT